>JAEIIL010012379.1:0-16320 GCA_018905715.1 Drosophila lini | reverse complement strand
CGTACATTTTTGGCGTAATAATTTTTTTTATTTTTGGCCTATGGGCGCAACCACTGTGCAGCCGCAACCACACACTCTCCGGTTGCGATCTACCTTTTGGCTGACATTAAGCTTCATCAGACATTCAACTCGATGCTGAATTAGCATACAAATTACACACGAGCACTAGCACTCAGAAAATGCTTTTGGGAGTCTCGGTATTCGGTGATCGGTGATCGGCGATCGGGATTCGGGTTTTTGGTTTTTGGTTTTCAATCTTTTTCGGTTCTCTGACCACAACAAAAGGCCGACAAATTTTGCCCCCAAACGCTTCCAAGTGGCAAACGGCTACCGATTTTATTATTGATAATGTTTTGATTTATCACAAAGATATACAAATTGCCACTGCCCCAATCTTGAGGTCCATTCTGTATCTTGCCGCAGGGCGCGGCACTTTTTGTGTCTTTGTGTGTGTATATGTATCTTGTGGATAAACGCTGGGGTATTTCATTCGAGACCATAATTTGTATGCGGTAGCCCGAAATTCGGTTGTTGGTGTCATTCCCATGTTTCCATTGCGTCTGCAGTGGAAAAAAAATATTAAACTATGGTCTGGGTTCTGAGTAATAAATTGAAAAATTAATAATGGAAATAGGACTGTCTAGTACCTCCTTAAAAATAATTATAATCAGGATTAAAATGTATCTCTTCATAGAATAATATATATTTAATATTAAATCAAACTTATTGAAGGGCTAGATGGCCAGATTGAGACGGCTGTTGACCAAGAACCAAGGATATTAATTTCAATTTCTGGCAGTGCTGTCTTGCGGCTTTGCCGGACTACTTGTGATGACCAATCTCCGGCACTGCCCCTGCCTTAATAGACGCATCCGATCCGCATTGACAAATGCTGTTCGTCGCGTTCAGTAAATTGTTTTCGACATTTCCAAGTCGCATTTGTGGTCGAAATCTGCATAATGAGTTGGCAAAACGCTGACAGCTGTCCGAAGTGTCGAAGATTATTCGATGATAAGGCGAGGATCGCTTTTGCCTGCAGTCATAAGCGCATTCGTCACAGAATTCGGTTTTTAGTTTTCCTCTTTTTTTTTTTTTTTTGCGAGGTGCAGCTGGAAAGGTTGAGGTTGAAGTTGAGGATCGGATAGCTGCGAGCTGGCTTTAATTGGCATGCAGTTGGGCTCAGTTTTTGGGAGCGTTGATTGTTGACAACTGGCTGGCACAACTTCATCATCGTCAGGGGCAAAAGAGGACTCGTCGACGAGACAAAAGGCGACATTAATGCATTGCCAGCAGCCACTTTCGAGCCCGCCGAAGGGGCGTGACAAATTTGACACAACACACAGCAATGACTTTATTACCAACTGGCTGACTCCAGCTCCTGCTCTTGCTCCTGCACCCCGGCCTGATGTATACAAAACACGAGTGCGAATACGAGTTTGAGGACCGTGGTGAAGAGCCCTCTCCGGGGATTTGGGCTTGCCAGATGCGACAATAAACACTTTAGCTATTTATGAGGTTTTAATGAACACCGGCGATCCGATCGCCATCTTGCCCCTGCCTGATGAAAGGATGTAGAGCCGATACATTTGGCTTATGAATTTGCAGAATTAGAGGCGTGCCGAATCGTTTGAGGGTCTCTGTGAATGCGAGTGTCGGTCGGTCGGTCGGTCGGTCTGTCGGTCTGTCGGTCCAAGGGGTTTTCTAGGGGCGATGGCTAATTGTGATTGACAGGGCGTGTCGCGCCTATTGAGGCGCCCAATTAAGAGTCATTTCATAATTGATTTTAAATACGAATGCGATCGCAGCGATACCGATAGCGAACGCTCTCAAGGGAGGCCAATTTCCTTGAAACGAAAGGCGCAAAACAACGTTCGAGGCATTCGCGTCCGTCAAGTCAGTCAAGTGCAGGCATTAATCAAACAACGCGGCCATCTTGCAACCAAAAGGGGAAGGGAAGCCAAGGGGTTCGGTTCTCATGCAAATGCCAACAACTTTGGCAGGGAGCTCAGAAGCCACACCGTACATAATATGCTCTTTTAATAGAATATTTTGGAAAATAAATGAAATATTTTGTTGGAATATTTGTAGGTAGTTTTGATAAGTAGAAGATAATTCGGACACTAGCTTAAGTAAATATAAGCCTATGTAGCTGAAAATCAAATCATTATTAAGCTCCCTGAATGAAGCCTGTAAAAATTGTATACTTAATCCCAAACTTCTCATTTCCATCTACTAAATATGCAGTATACCCTTATATCAACCATTTTTTACAAAATAAACAATTATACTCTTGTTTCAGAGAGCAGGGAAAGACGGCTTTAGACCCTATTATCGATTACGGCTCAGCAGTTACATCATTTCACTTAGCCGGTGCTCCTCCACTCACTTTTCCCACCGGCAAAGGGCGCATTGCAGTTAAATAGACATTTGCATGCAAAATGCAAGGAAAGAAACGAGAAATGAAAAAATAAAACCAGGACAAACAGCGGAGCGAAATTGAATAAAAAACTGACACTGACAAACAAACGAAGCGCGGCATGGCATGGCGTATACAGGGCGCATACGTGATATACAACAAGCGGACCAGAGTTGCAATCAATTTGGAAATGCATTGAGGTAATTTAGAGAGTGGGAAATGGTGGAAATCGCAAGACAAACGAATGTGTGCCAAGAGAAGGCACTGAGAGAAGAGAATTCATGAAAAAATGTATTAGGTTGGAATTTGAATAAAGGAAATCGGTTATTAACAAGAAGCTAAATAATTTTGATAAGCAATAACAAAGTGTTTAAAAAATATACTTTGATAAATTAACTACTTTTTTTAAGGTACAATATGATCTAAGGGGAAAACTTTTATTTATTAAAACATAACTTGCCTCAATAACAATATAACAATAGGGTAGACTTTTTTTCTATTGATAAGGCATAACTCATAAGTCATATTCTTGTATTAGTCAATTTTTATATCTCACTTATTTTCTAAAAAGAACGTATGATATTATTAAAATTTTTAAAAATTAATAAACGCTTTATTTAAATTTAATAATTCTTCATAATTATTAAGTATAATGAAATTTTTGCAATAAATGTGTGCCTGAATAGAATCTTTTCTTTCTGAAAGTATTAGTATTAAGTAAATTTTATGTTTTCGGGATGGTAACCTTAATATCCGAGCTTGTTTTGTTTAAATATATTATATTTTGAATATGAAATAACAAGGACAAATATAAATTTCTAATTTTGCAATAGCCTTATCAATAATTGATTAATTTGTCTGATTTTATTTTAATTGAAAATAGTTTCTCTGATATATAGTTATTGAGTTAATAAAACTCAGTAAATAAAATGCAAAATAATAAAAATAATAATTAATTAATTACAAGCCAATCTGTTTGGGAACCAAATGTTCCGATTTATACTCACTAAAGTAATGTTTCAACAGCAGTCATAATATATTTTTGAAAACGAATTTAAAATTACTAAAAATTCTATAAAATATAAAAACTCAAAACAATTTTGCCTTGTTCTGAATATCTTCCTAGTATTTTCTGCCAGTGCCAGGAGGTCTCGAAAAGTCGAATTCAGTGGAAAATAGATGAGGAGCCAACAACGGTACAACGAGACATCATTATTGATGACAATTGAGTGGGCCAAAAGAGAGCTGCGAAGCAGCCGGAGAGAGCCAACAATTACGATAATTAACGCAGTCGGCCGCTTGGAAACGCAGGCGGAGAGAAGCCGTGAAGCCAGGGGGAGTTAGACAGAGAGGAAGCGAGAGAATGGGACAAGGAGAGGTGGCGAGAAAGAGCGCATGTCAAATTGTACAAATTGATGACGTCCGCACACGTTGACAGCGAGTTTAAGGGGTTGAAAGGGGTATCGGAAAGGTATTGGTCGGCTGCCATTGGTCCGCTCTTCGCTCGCTCTCTCTGGCTGGCACGCCTCTTTGCCAGAGCGAGGCGGCATTTCCAATTAGACAAGCAGCGCAGCTGCGAGACTAGTGACGTCATCGAAACCAGTTGGGCTCCAAACCGGTCGAGAGAGGCTACGCCAGAGAGTGGCTGGGAGAGAGCAGCAAATAGCAGCGAATTTCGGCCACGAGCCATTTTCGTTGTTGGTGTTTGTGTTGCACGTTGTGCCGACGTTTTACGTGTGGCTGCCGCGCGTTTTTGCCGACGCGTTTTTAATCGCCATTCTACAGAACGTGTATCTCAAAGATGCTCTAGAGCCTGGTAGCCAAAAGACGCCTGAAGATGCCTCAGCGAACGCCCAGTCCCGCGGAGTCCGAGATCTCGGTGGGCTCGCCCAGTCCGCCGCCGCCCATGATGAGATCCTTGAGCATGAAGCGCTTAAGGCTCCTCAGGAGTCCTGCGCCCAAGTCATCGCCGGCTCGCATCAAGAGCTTTTCCATAGCCGATATTCTGGGACGCGGAAGGGATGAAGAGCCATCAGCAGATACAGCTCCAAATGTGGCAGCTCAGCCGCCGGGAGTGCCAGCTCCTGCTCCAGTTCCAGCTGCTCTGCCCGCTGCGCCACCCGCTGCACTGCATCCCTTCCTATCGCCCGCCCTGCTGCACAGCTACGAGCAGCGCCTGGCCTGGGATTATCAGCGTCAGCTGCAGGAGCACTTTCATGCGCAGGCCCAGGCGCACTTGCTGCGCCAAATGAGCCACCTGAATCCCGCACTGATTATTGCCTCTGAGGATGGCAGCTCCGAGAGATCGCAGCGTTCCAGCAGTAGCAGCAGCAGCAACGGCAGCATCGATTGCAGTCCAACAGGCCAGGCGGAGAAGCTTCCGATTCCAGCGGGAGATGGCCAAGGAGGCTCCAAGAAGAAGTCGGAGGAGTCGTCTGCTGCGAAAGGTGGCGAGCCCCCAGCTGGAGATACCCCGCTTGATGCTCTATTCCAGTTGTCCACCAAAAACTTTGATGAGGAGCAGGGTGAGTACACCAGATGTGGCTCTTTCAACAGCCAGAACTCTTCATAATGTTTTTGTCAGTGGAAACAGAAATACGAAAACAAAATCTGATTTTATTTTACTTGCATTGTAAGGTTATAAGGGTTCTCTTATTGTTAGGGCTCCGATTTTGATCCGATTTTGCAACGATTTGGCTCCGATTCTGCTCCGATTTTGTTCCGATTTTGCTTAGATTTTATATCTTATATTAATTTATCATTATTATTACTTCATTTTTAATGCTTTTGGTTAACGTTTTAGTTTTGATAATACGTACCATAATTTTTCTAAGTTATTGCTTTAAAAATAATACTTTAAAGCTAATACATGGCCAGAAATATGTAAAGGTAAATCTTAAATTAGTTCATTTCCATCTTACACGATCATCATAATTGTAAACTACATGCTGAGTGCACCAACCCTATAGGAAGAGGTACTATACCACTCTTATTTCCCTCAACCAGCTAACCGCAAGCAAATTACATTTTAATATAAACTGATTTCCCAACGAGACCCATCATAACCATTAGCCCGTCCAGCGATTGATCAATTGTTGTCATTACGTCTTGATGAGATTCTGCTTAAGGCGTAAAAACAGTAGTGAGGTCAGTGGGGCCGGCCGAGGTGGCTAAATCAATTTCAGGCCAGGCCCGGCCGGCTGCTCGGCTCACTCTCGGCATTGCCTTTGATGGCGATTGCCTTTCCCAGACCCCAGACCCCAGACCCAAACGCTATACTCGATGTTGGGATGCTGGATGCTCGCGATCTGGCTGATGGCTCCGGCGCATGCGTATCGTTCGGCATAATTTGCTTAGCGGCGTTGATTTCTCGTTAAGTCGCAGACGCGAACCGATTCAATCAACACTCAGAACAAATATTTGGCTAAATTGTTAATAAAAAATATGAATAGTATAGAATTTTGTAACCTTAGCAAATATTTTAAAGGGTAAATTTATGATTCAAATACCTTTATAGGATACCTTACCTATAATCTATATTTAGAAGAAGTCCTTGAGAACCTTTCTAGTTTCCAAGGAAATATTCAGATAATTTCTCATAATAAAAAGAAAATAAATTCAAATGTTTATATATTTATAGAATATGTTTCTATCTCTTGAAAGGCATTTTAGAAATATCTTGAAGCCTCTGAAATATTTTTTAATTATCTCAAAACTTTACTTTATGTTTCCCAAATAACAAAATATATTTTTCCCCGAGTGCAATGGACAGTATAATCCATCATGGACTGCGCCTTTTGTTCATCTGCTACTGAAATTGAATTTACGCGGCGCACGTACAACTGGCAATTGGTTCGTGCTCCACTCCGGACCGCCGTATTGCCCCACAGAGCCATCTAATCAGCATCAGCTGATTTGATCGGTTGATCAACTGCTACTGGCATTGAGTGCCAGCCAAGCCGCTCGAGAGATGATTATGATTATCACACAGATGCTCTGCTTAAGCGCCGTAGTTTGCGAAAATTGCATTTTCCCAAGACAGCATCCGGTATGGGGACGATGGCCCTTTCCTTAGCCATTACACTAAGCCCGAGCAATGTTGGCCAAAAGTAACCGGTCAGGATATAGTGGTATGGGGGGCACTTCCGGCTGGTAATTAGGAGCAGCGACAACTCCCATGCCGACTCCAATTGCCCTACCCCGTGGGGGGCTCACCTGCTCATTGCTCATGACGATTGTCAGCAGATAAACCAAAGTGTAGCCCCATATACAAAATAATTACAATGGAAATGGCTGAAAAGTTGCAGCCATTTGAACAATGAACCTGTCATTAGGTCTCGTCAATTGCAAGCACAGCAAAGCTGTCCTCGCCGAAGATTAAATACTCTTATGAGACTGTGTAGATACATCTTGTGTACTAATATCGAGGCAAAAGTCTGATATGATATATCGAAAAATGTATATATCGCACGATACAATATCGAAAATTATCTATTAAAGGATATTTTATTGTCGATATTTCCGAAATGTATACAAAAAATTATATTTAATCTATATGTCCTACTTTTCTTATTATATTTGTGTTTTATATCAAAGAAGATATAGCTTTTCGTACAAAAAAGATCGATTTACGTATCGACTTTCGCATCAAATATCGATGCAGTATCGGTATATCGATATATTAGGTCATAAGTACTTTGAAGATATTATTTTAAAATTTAACTTTCTCTTTCACACGTTCCCTGTTCATATTTTAATACACGAATAATGAAAATTTATGTTCTTTTACACAACAACAAAGAAAATCATATTTGATCGTATTGTGTGGTACTCCCCTCGGAAAGGGTAAACTCATAATTGCAATGGACCAAAAGGGGAGGCAAAATGAGCCCTAAGAAAGCCCATTCCGAGGGGCGATCAGCACGGGCTGCCGCTGCCGCTGTTAAAATGTTGGCTTGATGAAACGCCAAGACAATTGGCACAGACAGCCGCATTATTGAACGCACGGCGAACGCACAAACGGCACAAAGCAGCGGCGGATGCATCCCTAATTACAATTTAATTACTAAACTTTTCCCACTTGACAAAAGGCGGCGGAGCAATGGCAGTTGAAGACCAGGGACCAGGGAGACCGAAGACTGCTACCCAGCGGAGCATGAACCACAAAACGCACCACAAACAGATACACAAACAGACACATAAACTCCCCGAAAAACTCACAGATACAAATGCATGGCGGATGGCGGCCACAATGATGATGGCACTTCGGGTTGACAGTTGATTTGACAGATAGCAGTGTAAACATTTTACAACAACAAGCATGCGGGAAGCGGGTCGCGGGGCGGGGCAAAGTAATAAAAAGTATGCACGTCGGGCGAGAGAAAACTAATTAGTTCAACTAGACGTATACTTAATTTCGAATAGGGGAGCAAAGTCGAAAAATATATAAATGTAAATGTAAGTGGCGAATTGAGCATAAATTATAGTTATAATTGGAAATCCGAGCAGAGAAACACAGTCGTGTGCTAACTACCATGCAAATGGATCCCCAGTCAAAGCTGTTAGAGGGCAATTTTCAGTCACGTCAAATCAGTCGATCCATAACCGGTCCACATCCACATATGTATATGTATCTGTGGGTGGGGAAATAGCTATATCTGCTTTCCGAATAACGTGACATTTCCCATGGCGTGCCTTGAATATCTGGGCGGCATGTCACGCCCCTCTATATACTCTATATACTGCATATATCTGCTGTGCTAGATAGATTTCTATCAATCGCATTAGTGGCCACTTGCCCAGTAATTGTTGTTCAAATATTTGCCCCGAGATCGTTGGGTATTAAAAATCTAGTTTGCTGATAAAAAACAAATGGAAAACCATTGTAGCCCATAAACAATTTAGCACATAACTCTTTAGTTAATTGCCTGAAAATTTTAATCATAATTCTATAAGGGAATTCCCTTGAAAACTCACTAGATACCCTTACAAGCACTTGAATGAATACATCACACAAATTACCGATTTCTGTAAATTGCAATTGCATTTCATTCGATTTAAATACTTCCCATGAAAAACTGAAAATTCCTTTACAAAAGTCAACAAAAAGCTAACAAAAAGAAATCCCGCCAAAGTGTAAATCAAAAATTCATTTCAAATGATTAATAGCTGCACATCGTTTCAGCGATATTCGTTAATGACACTACAAATACTATATAAAAAAACGTATATTCGTGTATTAATAAATGCTGTAAGGCGAGACTCGTTTGCCTCAATAAAATCAAGAAAATGTCTGCGGGCGCCAAACTGTTCTAGCTTCGCATATAAAATATGCATGAAATATTGCGAAATTGCCTTCGAGAAGCCGAAACAAGTTGACAAGCCAACAACGCCATGCTTGCTGCTCGGCATAAATTCTCTAATTAACGGTTGCGCCTCAAATATTTTATTAAAAATTATAATTCGCCAGTAGTAAAAGTGGCAGAGAAATATGAGTTTGCGTGCGGCCTAACCATAAAGCATTAGCATTAATACCAGCCCAGGGGAATAACAAAATCGGAGGCTTGCGTGGTTGGCTATAAAAGGGAAAAAAATTGGTTAACTGCCTGATTTGCTTTCACTATCGAGAGCCCTTTTTGGACCACACACCTTTAGTTTACTCTGGTTATAACATATTAGTAATTATTGTTAAATAGATTTTGTAGTAAAGTTAAGGAAACAAAATAGTTGTGGAATTAACAAATTAAAATTCTTTAAAAAAATCAGGAAGAAGCCTAATGGTTCAGAAAATTAAGTTTTTTATTTAGATTTATATAATAATCAAAAGCAAATACAAAGAGAAGCTAATTTAAAAGCACAAAACACTGTAAAAAAGACCTTACCCTTTTTAAAAAGATAATTATATGTCTGTAAGCCATGAAATTACCTTTATTTCAATCAAAAAATTATCTCTCATAATTAAATATCCCTCCAAAAAAATGTTAAAATATTATTTCTCACCGTGTAACCCACCAAAAGCACTCGGGTGGTCCATCATCATAAGGCACCCCTCGAGCAAATTGCATACCTCGGCCCGTCCGGTTAGAGCCAAAGTCAGAACAAGAACAAGTGACTCCTGGCCAGAAGAGATACACAGATACAGATACACAGATACAGGTACCGAACAGATACAGATACTCGGAGCGGAGCAGAGGTGTGTGCGAAAGCAACGCACTGAAGGTGTTACCTGCACGCTTTTGATGAGCACTAATTGAGCTCAAGTTGCATTTTTCTTCCCTGGCCATTACCCGCGATTCAGGGGGGGAGGCAGGAAGCCAGGGGAATCGGCGGCGTCAAGATCAAAGCCAGCAGGCCGATCATAAAGACAAGCGAAAATCAAGCATCGACAGTTGCACAAGAGACAGCAAATGAGAGAATTAGCCGGGGAGACGGCGAGACAGAGGGACAGGCCGTCAAGCGATAGAGGTGAGAATGAGAATTGGCTAAAGAGCAACGCTACATTTTGGTAATAACTCTATCAGGGCCATATGGGAGGCAAAAGGGCCCAACTGTTGCCAAAACGCTAAAAAGGAAGTCTACACGGAGGGGAAATGTGTGTCTGACACTTGAAATTAAATGTATAAAATATGTGAAAATGTATACAACAAACTTGAGAGATTCTTAAACTGTTTTTAACTTTAAAGATTCAGATATTAAAACCATAAAAATAACTAAAGGATTATTAAAGGTTTTAAATTATATTTTAATGAAGAATTTCTCTCCGTGTAACAAATGTACCCTGAAAACATGGCACTTGGAATGCGGCGCATTCAAGTCAGGACCTTGTCAAAGTTCTTAAAAACGCATTCGCAATCTCATTCCCACTGCCGTTCGCACTCGCATTTCGCGTTTTTGCCAAACATTAATCACAGGTCCCGAGTGAGGAGCTGGGACCGCCCGAGCTGTGAATTTTCGGCATGTGTCGAACATCAAAAGCCCGCGCCACGCATAAAAAGCCATTTAAAAACACATTTTCTGCTTGAAAATACAAAAAAAAAAAAAAATACAAATAAAAATAAACACCTCTCTGACCCCGCGGCTCCATGGCTAACTGCAGTTGGCCGTGCCCCATGGTCTTGGCCAGGAAGTGCAGTGTGCAAGAGATTGATGCGTTCACAGACAGCCCGAACTACTGCTGTCGGGTTACCACGAGGGGCTTCGGCTTCGGAGGGAAAACGCATTTCCTCGCGGCTTTTCCAGCTGCAATTTATATGGGTCAGTTGGCGCCTGGCCTGGCTCAAACCAGTTTTCCATCCAAGAGGGGTTTGTTTGGGACTGGGAGATACCAAAGGCTACACTTGGGTAAACTTTTATTGATACCAAGAGCTTGTTTCTTAAGTAATACTTCGATTTACCTTATCTTAATTTATATTTGTAAAATATATAATGTAGCTTATAAATGTAGCTTATATTTTCCTTAAATAAATTAAGAGAAGACAGCGTCTCGGGTGCATCTATGATAATCGTAATTCCTAGCGACAAATCATATTTATATGCTTAGTCTTTGATGATAAATGTTCAAAAATACAAAAAAGCAGCATAAATTAAAGCATTGAAATCATTAGCAACGATGCTGAACAAACGAGGAGACACCGGTGGATATTCGGGGTAGAGTGTAAAGTGTCTGACGAAGCGGATGGGGAAATTATTCACAGCTACGGATCGGGCGACATTAATGCGAATGAAACCCAGATGCAGACTTCCAGACTTCCTTCCCCAAAGTATCCTGATCCATCGGTTCAGGGTTCCAGTTCTCCAGTGTCTTTTTTTTTCTTCTCCATTCGATGCGCCGGACAGGTGCAGACTCCAGACCATATCCATATCCATTCAGTCCATCTTGATGTCTGCACTTCAGTTTTGACGAGCTCCGCGTACCGTTTTGAGATACATTGTAAAGTAACCGAAAGAGGGTATGAGATCCTAAAGATATGCTTAAAAACTGTGGCATAGCGAATCTTTAAGTGTCTGACGATGAAAATTTCAAGTGTTAAACATCTTGATAAGATAATGGATAAGGGAAGTGTATTTTAATAAAACTTAAAGGACTTTTCATAAGTAAAATTTGGAAATTAGGTTAAGGGTAATGCCAGAAGAAGTTATTTTGTTAAATTTAAATGGATTTCCATATCTAAACCGAAGTATCTTAAATACATTTCAACCTTTGTGGATTATATTTTAAAGAGAATTAATTAACTGAAGAATTTACAACGTTGGGATATTCCTTTATTCATAATTTATATAAATTAAGCTAAGCTAATAGTATTTAGGGTATCTTTTTCTTCTCTAAAAAAATATTTAAAAATTATTTTATTCTCTTTATGTCTTTCCTCTTAAACATAAAGGCATAAAATCTCTTTCTACCCGATGATTGACTTCCTCTTATTAGCCTCGTTAATCTCTTTCACGCCCCTTTTCCCAGTTCCCCCTCACATCAAAGGGCATTTAAACACATTTTAAACTTCAGCTGAATAACAACTTCCATACAAAGAAACACATTCGTTGATTTAAGAGAACAACTTCTTATTGTGTGTGTATATGTTTTTGGTGGATAAAGTTGCTATTTACACGCTACCCAAAGTCGGAAAAATCAAAATCAACCACCAACAATCACCGCAATAAAGGCGAGAGAACGACAAACTTCACGCTAAAATCGAAGGAAGCTGTGAAAAATGTTTTCTTCCCCCGAAACGCTTCCTTTCCGACACAGTGCTGTGTGTAGGTATATATAGTACCATGCCATAGAGTAGCTACCGAGGGCAGTGGCAATGTCAACAAAGCATTTAACACCTTCATCATCAAACACCAAGCAACCCCATGTGTATTTGTGTTTGTGTAATCGTTTATTAAAGTGTGAAGAAAATTAATTTGACTATCTGAGATGTTTGCCGCTGTTTCTATGGCAAATGACTTGCAATCGTTGACAAGATTAATTAATCCCCCCGAGAGAGGGGGAGTAGAAGCAAACGAAAAGCAAATGAAAATGAAAATGAATGCCTTAATTGATTTTATTTTCCATTGCATTTTTCTTCGTTTTCATTTTCATTTGCATTTTCATTTGTTTTCCCTTTTTGCAATGCAGAATTGTTATGACAAGGCTTGTTATGCCAACGAAAGGCCTTTCAAGTTGCAAGTTCCAGGTTATTAAAGTATGCAGATGAGGTTTACAACACCTTAAAAAATGTTTTAAATAAAGTAATTTTACAGGTAAATCCTATTAATAAACACTCTTTAAAAATATATAAAAATATTTATTAGTGTAGATATCCAATGTTGTCGGGGGCTGTTTCATGTCCGCCGACTTTGGGTCGGGGCTTTAACTTTAACTCCAGCTCGTGTATGCACTTTTGACAAGTAATTTAATAAAGCCAGCGACACGGCTCGCTGTTGTTGCCAAAAGGTGTTGCTGCAGTTGCTGCTTAAACATGCATAAAGCCAAGTTAAGAGTAAGAGAACCACCGCCGTTGGCCGTCGAGTGCCAGTCAGTTAGTCACTCAGACTCAGTGAGGCTCGAACCAACCTTTGCTTCCAGCCAGCCAGCCAGCCAGCCGTTTGATTGCAGCTTGTAATCACAATTAAAGTGTTAAGCATAAATGCCAGGGGCCAGTGGGCAACTAACGAATATAGAAGACACAGTCAGCCAAAAAAAATATACTAAAAATAAAGGAGGTGCACAAGGGTTGCTCAAGTGGCTAAAAAAGTCTGGGGGATCGGCCGTCGCGACGGTTTTCTGGGCTTGGGAGTTTATCATTTCACGGACATGTCTACGGGCTGACAGCTTTGGAATTTCGGCAGTTTTGTCGATTAATTAATTGACTGCCTGCCAAGCAGACAGTCAGTCAAGTTCAAATGCATTTAAATGTTAAGTTTAATGTGTCCTAATAGTAAAGCCAGTATAGGGATGGCCTTAAAGAAAGGCTTTCAATAGTCACAAGATATGAAAAAAGTAAGAAATAAGTATACAACTTTGATTTTGAATTTAATTTGAATTTATTTTAAAAACATTGAACTATACTCAACCTATATTTTCATAAACATAAGAAATCAAAGCTATCAAGTTCAGACTTTTATTAAAAAATCTTTTTAATGGTACAGTTTTAATGATATTCCCAAAAAACCAACTTTGTACTTCTTTTCTACCTTTAAATACCTTTCAAACTTGAAGTTTTCATCACTTTTAAGGTAAAAATTAACTTCTGTGAGCCATGTTTTTCATTTAAAATGCAAAACTGGACGTAATGAAGCGCTTAGCCGGAGATCGCGCCCAGCCCGACACCTTTACAAATTACAAGTCGGCATTTAAATGGCCGTAAAGTTTTATGGCTCGGCGTCAACCAAATAATCGGACTGACAATCAGCCAAAACGGACACATTAAGATGCCAGGCGAAAGATCTGTGCCAGTTACAGTTCCAGTTCCAGTTCGGAGGCAGTTCAGCATCAAAATCTGGGGTCTGGTTAATTGATTTTAATGTGCCAATATCCTGACGGGATCATCTACTGTACAAGTTTATCTCTGAAACCTCTTGGCGGACATAAAACATGTGCACACGATATGGATCGGCACTTTTCATTAATCGGTTTGGTGTTAATTTATGGCGTATCTTTATGGCCCAGACTGGGAATCAATTGCTTCCGTCTTTTCGGCGGCCATGATGGAACTCGCCGAGCCGAGCCGCCAGACGTCACTTCAGAATGCACTTGAATTTTCAGGCTCCCAGTTCTCGCTAATTACGGCAATTAAAAACCACTAAATACGAGTACAAGAGAGAAACGTATATTGAGAACTAGGGCCCATCTCCGTCCGACGCCGTCAAGTGGCAGCCAGCGTGCCAGCGTGCCAGCGGGTTTTGGGTTCAAGTGGCTCGGATTCCCGTAATGAAAATTGCATCTTAATAAAGCATAATTACCAGCTCCCAAATGGAAGGCCAAAGTGTCTTGTCAAGCAGCCGGTATCCAGCGGTATCCTTTGGTGCCCAGGATATTAGTCTGATATTGCCGCTGATTGGCTGATTAGCCAAGTGGCAAGAGTACAGGCCTCCTCCATTAGCAGTCCCAAATTGCATTACATTATTGAACGTGAAGCTGAGGAGCTCTAGAGCTGCGGAGCTGTGGAGCTACAACAACTGCAAGTCATAAACAATTTCAATTGCCGCTGCACATTCGCAACACTCAATTAACGCTTTTCAACAAAGGCCCCAGCCAGCAAATACTATACAACGTACGGCAGCCACAATAACAATAATAATAATGCATTCATCACTTTATGACAGCCCCGCATACAAACTTGGCCTAGACAATAGTGTCAACCATAAAGAGATTGGCAAAGCCCGAGCCGCGTATCTATTAAATTATGCTTAACTATGCGCCTTTGTTGGCCCAGTCAGCGAGCCATGTGGATGTCTGCAGTTGTAGTTGTACTTACTGGTTGTTGTTAAGAGAGCCAGGCCACTTAAGACTGCGGAGGCTGGAGTCTAGAAGCAGCTGCTGGCTAACAAAGGAGACCACAATTCGTTTGCTCCTCTTCGTTGGCAGTATTCCATATAGGGATACCTCTTTAGACACGGGTTTTTTCCAAAACTAATAAGAAACTATTGACTTTTTACCTTATATTTGAATATACAATATATTTTCCGTATATAATTGTGACTATAATCAGAAACCTTTACCAGCCCATAATGATTGGTAACAAGAAATCAATCGGTGACCCGATTTGCAGCCAGACACACATGCTTTCCGTTTTGGCCAACACAAAAAAAAAAACATCGTCGGCCCACATAACAAGTTTCCACAGACACAAACGCACTTAATATATGGGGGATATACATTCGTATGACTGGATCGAATCGACATGTGCGAGTTCAGAAGTGAAATACGTAGGAAATAACATGAATTCTTCATAAATTCTCCTTTTAGCAACAAGGTGTGGGACTCGCCAGCTGAATGAAAGAAGAAGTGAGGTCTCTACAAGTCAGGAATACCCTGCATTTTAAAAAGAAAATACTAAAAAAAATTGAATACGATTGATTTTCATTTTTTGTATATTTTAAAGGAACCTCAGATATACTTTTCAATAGACCTCACTAAAATTAGTTGACTGCATTTTTATGCCAATTCAATTGACCAGGTTCGCTGTGAATCCCCCCCTGCCTGGCACTCACATTTATAATTGCCTAAGAAAGTGTCATCGGAGTGGGTTTCCTTCTCTTTATCTACTTTTTTTATGCCTAATGGGCGATTAGGCAACTGCAACTGCGCCGGTGGCTGTCTCTAAGCCAATGCATAAAGTGCGGAATTTATGCACATTTGGCCCAAAACGGAGAAAAGCCAAGATCGGAGCTGAAAGGGGCTGAAAGCCAAGGCGACTGGCTGCCAACGGGGCGTAGATTTAATTAAATAAATTCAGAGAGCGACGCCTGCGGCCTTGTTGTTTTTCTTTCTCTGTTTTTGTTTTTTTTATGCATTGCATATTTGTGCGTAAATCTGTATTATAACTGTGTGCGTGACTGTGTGCCTGTGTGTCAACTGTAATTAAATAAATCTTGGCATTGTTTGTGGTTTTTTGTAAACGGGACAGATATACACTTCTCTTTGAAGATGGTAAAATGATTTTAGAAATAATTTTGTACCCTTGCAGGGTATTCTAAGTCAAAAGCTTGCCACGAACATTTAAATATTAAAACAGAAATAAGGAAATTAAGCATCAACTCTCAACTATCCAAACCAAAGCAAAAAATTAATTGGAATGAACTTCTTATTTATTTGAATATTATAATAAAACTAAATCTTATAGAAACTATGTATACATCAGCTCTTTCACAATCATGAACTTCATCTCTATTGTCCAATATCTCCCATGTTTACAATAAAA
>JAEIIL010012353.1:0-29975 GCA_018905715.1 Drosophila lini | reverse complement strand
CATATTTCCTCATTTTTTACGAGGTCTCTTAAGAAGGTTATTTCCGAAACTACTTTAAAATGAGTTTTGCAACAATTTCGAGAACTTAAACAAAATCTGTTTTTTTGTTTTAAATTCCCAGGAAGAGTTTCGCTGTAAATTTTCCCACCGCTCCAGGGAATATAGAAATATTCTTTTTCTGGAGCATGATCGAATCGCTTTCCGTACACATAGATCGACTGTTCGATCCGGCAAATACATTTAGCGATGTGTATTGAACACTCCGGCCGCTCGACCATCAGAAGTTGTGCTGCGATTAGATTAGATGCCAGAGCACCGATAGGGCAAATCACTCTGTACACTCCAGAGAAAACCCAAAGAGATTGGAAATCAGACAGTTCGGGCCAATACAGGCCAATCCATTTGGCGTCTAGCTGAAATTCCTGGTCCCGAGTACGGCCAAGTGCCTGCGAAGGTAAACAAATTACTCGCAAGTGATATCATGGCGCTCCACAATTTTGGTATACAATCGAATAAATAATAAATAAATGCAAACCTGGGGAGAGGTCGAGTAGAATAACATATATATAAATACGAGGCACAAAAAATGCTAAAGTGTGGAGCTTTAAAAATAAACGTTGATGTCACAAGCGAGCCCCAGAGACGAGCGGCGAAGAAGCCGCAAGCAAACCGCAAAATAAAGCAAAAATAAAAGGTTATAGGACAACGAACGACTCTGCAATCAAGATACTCTACTCGTATGAGACGGCGGACGAAACAACTAAAGCGATTCCCAGGCCAAAAAACCGATGACGCTATGTCTTTTGCAGACGAAACTATCCCCTGTCCGCGGCCCAACTGCCTTGTGAAAGCTTTCCGCATTCTGGCCGTGTTTACCCAGTCTCTATAAATAGTTCTCCAGCAGAAGCAACGCTTTATAAATAAAGAGCCACCGATTAATCAGATACGACTAGAACCACTTGAGGTAGGGTTTCTTCTAACGACGCCTCAGGTTGGACAGTGAAAGGTAGTCACCTATCATGGCTAAGAACAGAACAATTAGAAATGTGGGATTTCCTGAGACATGGTTCTTTTTGTGTTTGTTCTTAATTTTAAGATAAATGAAGGTGCAGGGTTTAGTTTAAAGTTAAATATCAACTTGTTTTATTATTTTGATTCGATTTTATATCAATTTTTTAAATATTTGCATTAATTATTAAATTTTCTTAATTTTCACTATTGTGTTTTTTTAACATTACTTTTCAGTCTTTAAAGCCTTATCTACCCAAAGAATTTGCACTGCTTAGTTAAACATAATTTATTGTTCAAACAGCCAAACATAAGCAAAATTGGAAGCAAACTTCACTGATAATATTTGAGAACCTTTTTTAGACTGAACAAAAAGGGATTAATACTTTTGAAGGGATTTAGTGATGGTTGTATTTTATTGAATATGTTTGAATTTATTAATACGTATATAGTCAATAAAATGTAAACAATAACTTTAGTTCAGTAAAAATATGTATGTTTTCTTAGGATCCTATAGAATTTAAGGAAAACTAAACCATAAACTCACAGCAGTACACGAAATATTTATTTATAAATATAAAATAAATACTTTTTCACACTTTTCGCCCCATTAACGATCGTTAGTTGTTTGATTTGTTGAAATGACAGCTAAACCACCCACAGCTTACCGTGGCGATTGTGTTTTTGACAGGCTGTAGTTCGAATTTGGCTTAGATAAAACAGATAAACGGCTAAGAAACTGCAGGGAGGGTTCAAAGAGCTCGGCGATGACGCCAGCCCATTGATAAATAATATTCAGCGAGAGTTGCCGCAGCTATCACAGATAACAGATAACGCCTGCTAAATAAAAGAGATATGTTTGCGAATAAACAAAAAAAAAAAAAACTTAATTGTGTTGCCAAGATTGTATTGGCCGGCCCACTAAAAACAGCTGTTCAAAAAGAGCGCCATTTTCTCTTTTCCTCCCACTCCCTCTCTTCGTGGGACTCTCTTTCAGTGGCTGCTCTTTGTTTAACATTTACTCACCAAGCATCGTCATTTTTATTATTAGTTATGACCTCATCATCGATTATTGCCGGGAGAGTTGTGCCAGTGTGAGTGGCGGCCGGTCGTTGTGTGTGCTAGTGTGTGTGTTTGTATTGAAACGAGTCGCTGAGCAAGCTGCAGCCACAGCTCCCCCGCCCCACCACGCCCCCCTCAGCACCTTTTGGTTTCTCTCTTTCGCTACCTGTTACCAACAGAGAGCGAACTCCATTCGATGTGTTGTATGTTTGTGTTAGGGCGCCACAAGTCTTGTGCAAATGTACACTGGGAAAAATAAAATAGTCACAGAAGCAGGACAAAAATGAAATAAATTAGGATTATATCTTAATATTCCCTATAAAAATAAGAAAAATAAAAATGACAAACTAATATATTTAAAACTTAATTTAAAACTAATTAATTAGTTTTTTAATATAAGAAAAATTATAACATTTATTATATTGTTTCTGTCAGTGTAGCATAGAACACACCTCTCTTTGAGATTTGTCTCCATCTATGCATGGAACGCCGCTGATTAATCCACGAGTGCTTGACATGTGTTCTATAAACTTGTACGCAAATATTTTTCGCTTGATTTACAAGCTGTTAAATGCAAATATATGTTTAGCCACTCACAGTGATTTACACACAGCGCCAAATGCAAATAGTATGTTTTTTGCTATTATTGTGACTAGCGACATTTAATCTTCCACTGACGTTCTCCGGGGCCGTACTCATTCCCCGAGTTCAACGTACATTTCGTGTCATTCCGTTCAATTGTCTTCGGAAATTGTTTATAACTCATTTCAAAAGCACTACGACGGGGATGAGGAGCGTGGGTCAATGAAATCATTTCCACAAAATGCATTTTTCTTAATGGCTATCTCTGTAAAGATTGCCTGACGACCGCAACGTCATTCGGCTTGGCTCCAGGCCAAAAATATGAGTATGTATTTTGTTGGAAAAGTTCATTCATCACTTGCGGAAATGCTGATCTGTTTACTACCTTGATCGGTTTATCCAGAGATTATTCATGAATTGAATTAAGGGAAATTTACCTAACTTCAGATCTCAATTTAGTAATAATTGATAAAAAAAGGCTAGCTAAACATATGTATACAATAGATATGATCATCTAAAATAAATTATGCATATAATTAATTAATTAAGAAAATCTCTCCAAAATGTAGATACAAATTTATCACTTTGCCTTTTCTTTTAATTGATGGTCTTCGCCAATTTTATGTCTTGTCTTACCATTATTAATTGCTTCTCTCTCTCAGCACCTGATTAACAGATAAGAATATTCATTAAATCAAATGGCATACATATATTACTTTTAACTGGATACAAATGATAAGCTCTACTTATGATTCAGAGATAAAAATTTATTTAATTAACTGCAACATTCATTCAAGAAATGAATACTATACGAGCAGATAATTTGTATTTATTACTATCAAACAATGAGGATCAGACACGTTCTGATGAATCAGACCCAGGAATTTCGCATACTCTGTTCTTATCTGATCTGTGATGGCCTAATGGCTGATACTAAGTACAAGCCCACAAGGGCTTCATTATAGGCAATTTTGTTTCGTTATCAAGAGATAGCCAAGTTATAGATAGTCTTTACTAGATTCGAATAGAAACGCTAACCACACGGTATCTTTAGCACGTAGGGCCTGTTGCAAAGGTGAGATAAAGCCACAACCCAGAGAGTGAGAGAGAGAGGTCTGAGGACCTTGGTTTATTAACTTGGCCTTATCTGCTTACCTTTTAATGGGTCACGGAGAATTTCCGGTAGCCTGGCCTGATCACACGGGCATATTTGTTTACCCTCAGCTTTACTGCCACTCTCTTGTTTTCTCTTGATTTCTCTTGGACTCTCGCTTCAGTTATTTATTTTTTGTTATTTTATGCGGTTGGTCAGCATAAAAAACAAAAGCAACAAACTTGTTTACTACCTTATGTCGTCGCAGTTTAGGGGCACATCATGTCAGGTTCTAAGAATCTATCTGATGCCAGAATTTCATCATGAATACTTATGAATCAGCTTAGCCCCACCTGATCTGGAAACTTGGAATATTTTTTGTTAATTTTTTGAAGATAATTGGAATTTTCCTTCGTATAAAAAATATAGGAAAATTTTAATTTGTGATATTTTCTCTGCTTTTGTTGATACTTTAATCGTATAAAGCTATCGTATAAAAGATATCACATATCTTAGTATAACATTCTTCAATAAATCTTATAGCTTTTTGTTAATTATCAATACTTCCCGTTTGCCTTTAATTAGATGAGCAGGAAATGCATCTCTGTACAGACATGGGAATACTAAAAACAACATTTATGACCAAATCGAGTATCTGTTAATTGTACGGATGCTGCACTTCCTCGGTTGCATCCCCCTCTTTAGTCCCGGAAATGTTGCGACTGCCAAATTTGCTCATCGACTGGCGGCGGCCAATGCTCTTCCTCCTTATGGTCTGGCTCTGCCGTGTTTGTGGTAAACAAAGCATAAATCTGTTTGCCATAAAAATTCCAACAACAAGAAACAAAACAGTACATATATGGCGCAACTTCACCCACACAGACACGGCCAGAAGCAGAAGCAGGCCAAAAATAGAAGACCAACAGAACGAAACAATTTTAATAAAACAACAAAAACAAAAAAAAGTAAAGAGAGGCCAGGCCAAATTTAGTGAATGATGTGGAGATGTGGGCGTGCCTAGTCGACTGATGCAGTCATGTAATTGGCATCTAGACAAGTTTGACCGCCGCCTGCACTTGGTCTTCGGTTGTCTCTTGGCCAACCCGTCTGTGTTGCCAGATTTTGGGCGTCAAAATAAGACAAAGTAAAGTAACTATATTTACAAAAATAACCCGTAATCGTTGATTTTAAAGGGGTTCCGAAAGGTAGAACTTACTCAACATACACTTTCACATCAACCAAGTCCGCAAAACATCATCTTGGATAATTTATTTAAATTTAAAGGTTAATTAATTTTTAAGTAAAAACCCTCTACATATAATAAAAAATACCCAAACTGCCTGCACAGAAAATAGCCAAGACCTCTCTCTTTCTCTGACATAATCGGTTGGCATTTGGATTGAATTTGCATTTGTTGTTGGGCTCCGGGCTTGGGCTTCTCTTGCTCAACATGTGTCATTGTGATGTTAGAGTTTCTTTGCCTATTTGTTGCATGGTTTATGCTTTGTTTGTGTGGGCAGCATTCGGCCCAAACAGTTAACAGACAAGTTTGTTGAGCTATAAAACCAAAAATGTTGCTCCTCATTAATGTCTTCCCGTTCGCACACGCGTTTTTGGCGCGATTTTGACAGGGACTTTCCTGTGAGGTGCCTCAGCGACGAGTGGGCTTAAATCGTAGGGAAATTTCTTGTTTTTAAGAGCTGTTTACAGCTATGATTATGTTAAATAATATGACTAAATTAAGACAGATTTAAACTTTACATCACGCTAAGTATTAGACAGTTAACTATAATAACTTGGAAAGTGTAGGCCTATATTATTTTATTTTGAATTTTATTAAACATTTTATAAAAATACCAATTGAAAACAGTCAATTATTTTTTGATACCTTTATTAAAATGTTTAATAGTTTTAATTTTGCAAACTAAATGTATAATTGCTTTTTAATTTGTTTTCTGACTTCTATTTGTCACTTGTCTGGGCCTTGACTTGACGTCATTTCACCGAATAACAACCTTCTTCTTGCCATTCTCTATCATTGATAAGCCAGCTAGAGCAATTATATGAAATAATTTTCAACTTGGAACAAAATGTATAAACAAAAAAATTGTTGAGTTCAGTCGTAAATCTCAATCGCAGGCATATAAAACCGAGAGTGGAATAAAAATTATTATAAATAATTTACGCAATACAAAAATTACAAAATTCAGTTGCTGTGGAAATTGTCAACAACGCAAAAGATATATAATATTTGCCAGTAGAGATATTGTGTACCAAATTGTGGATGAATTATTTTGCGTTTTCCATTTCAAGCCTGAACCAAGAGATATAAATAAGAAACACAACGAAAACGAAAACAGTTTCGAAATCCAAATGGAAATCAAGTAACTGCGCCGCAAAAAATTTCGTTCAGCCCGGGTCTTGCTATATACGATAAATATTACCCATTTATAGCTGCCCTCCAGCCCGTTCCAATCTGTTCTCTCCCTTTCGTGGCTGACATACGTTACGTATACGCGATATTTAAATTTCCATTGCACAAATGATGCAATTGCCAATGTTTTTCCTGCTGGTGATTCTACTGCTGATGCTGATGGTGACGACGATGTGTGGCCAAAGGGCGGACAATGAGGAAGAGTCCGACGAGGCATCCGCAAAAATATCGTAATATTTTTTAATATAAATATTTTTATTGAGGTTTATTTTTGAGCTTTGCTATTCCATTTTCGTTCCAACATGACTCAAAATGGTGGCTTTAAAACATGTGTCGCCCTGAGAAACGTGACTGGCGTACAATTTTGATATATACTGATATTTATACAGTTTCCTACACTTTTTATAATACGGAATTGATTAGCTCTCGAGTCCTTGGGTGGGTTCATTGCTGTGATCCCAGTATATAAATGTAAATTGTATTGCTTAGCAGTTTATTTTACAAGTAAACATAATAAAAACAATCTTTCCGCTTAGTTTTTTCAACTCTCAATTTACGATATGCTAAAAATACTCGTTGTATCTTCGATCAAAGTAATAAAACAATATATTGCACAATGTATCGCATCCACAGGCACATAAATCGAGTAATTGTTTAATAAGGCCATAAATCGTTCAATAAACGATTACCCAAGGCAGTTTATTTTTAAATATTGAGCAACGATAAAAATGAAAGAGACTATTTGCTAATGATCTTCTCCTTCATTTTGTTTCTTACAGAGAAGTGCTGAATGCATGGCGTGCGAAGGCCCGGTGCAATGTGGTGCCCGACGAGCGGACCCAGGAGCTCTTCCACGAGCTAAGCTTCCATCCTAGCCAAAAGCAGAGTGAGTACTTTCTAGATTTATCCTAATAAAAACATAAATATCTAAAATTATGTTTTATGTTACAGTTAGTGAAATGCTGCAAACGGCCAAGAAGGTGGCCCGCAAGGGAAGTGGAAGTGGACAGGCGAACGGCTTGACCTTTGGCCAGTTTTGTGTTTTAGCCGCGGATCTGAAGCGTTTCAGGTAGGTCAATATAAGAGCTTTTTTCTTTCTTAGCATTACTTACCACTCCATTTTTAAATATTGCAGAGCTTCAACAATTTCGAATCAGCCGTCTTATTGCGACTACCAGCCACTGCTCCCGGAACAAGATGATCCTGCCAGCTCCTCCACCTCCTTCAAGCAACATCTGCAATCGCCAGCTGCCGCCCAATCGTCGTCGCCTGCTTACAGCAACAAGAAATCGGATAACCACGGCACCGAGCTGCGGAGCACCAAGTCTTTCAGCAGTGTAGATGACACCAAAAAGAAGAAAAACGCCAGCAATGAGCCTGTAGAGGTTTTCCTCGGCGGCTCCTGTAATCCAACCACCTGGCGCGCCGACGTTGCCATACCAGCCCTCAAGGAGTTGGGCATTTCGTTCTACAATCCTGTGAGTCCTCTAATTAAATATATATTTTGAAAATCTTAAACTTATTTCTTGTTTGGATTTGACCAACAGCAAGTATCCGATTGGACGCCCGATCTTATAGAGCTGGAGCATCGAGCTAAGGAAAAGGCCCGTGTATTATTCTTTGTTATGGATTCGGAAACACGCGCATCTGCTGGTGCCATCGAGGCGGCACACATAGCGGGTCAAAACTGCAAGCAGCTGGTGTTGGTTTTGCATCCGTATAAACCAAATCAGAAGATCCTGAATGAGCCTATTTCACAGCAGTAAGGATTTCAGTTATTTTTGAAATAATCCGAGAAATTACAGAATTATTAAATACAAAATTCATTTTTTTAATTTTCAGAGAATACCTCGATCTATATCGGAATCAATTGATACTTAAGGAGCTGGTCTCCCGTCGCGGTCTGCCTGTATTGGATAACATTCCCTTGGGCTTGCATCGCACCAAGGAAATTCTCTCTGGCATCCGAGACCCACCGTCCAGAATATCTTCTATATTAGAGTGAGTGTCTCAGAATTTATCTTTAAATTATTAATCAAAACTAATTGGATTTTTTTTCCCATTTTCTAGTACCGTTCGCGGCGCCTTTGATCGCGTGAATCCGCAAAGCGATCTGCTCACTGTGGAACAGTGTAAACGTGCTCTCTTATTCCTAGGCTATGCTCAGAGTTTAGTTAATTTAGACAATCTAACTAAGATCATAATCAATCAACGCGAATCGCTGAAATTGCTCCAAACGCACAGCCCCAAAGCTGGCGTCGAAAATCTGGACGGGAGTGCTGCTGATGAGGGCAGCAATTGCATCCAGCCCACTTTGCCCAGCCAGGAGCTCATCGACTTTGATCTGTTCTGTGTGATCTCTGCCTACCTGTCCGTCCTGCAGCAGGAGATCCACGAGAGCGGCTGTATTTCGCCCATCAAGGGCACTAATGTGCCGCCGCCGCAGGTCTACTTCACAAATGGTAATTATTAAGATTGAGTTCTTAATAGGAACCTATTATTAATATCATTATTATCTTTAATTGAAACAGCTCCCGACGTTGACATATATTACTCGGCCAGCAAGAATATTTCGCGCACTTCGAGCAACGCCAGCGTTCCGTCCAACAGCAGCAGTGGAATTGGCCATGATCTAGAGCGGCAGAATTTGTTCGAGCAGCTCAGCCGTAGTCGGGATAGCGGCACTTCGTCGCCCCAACCCACGGCTGCATCGGGAAGCTTAGGTAAAAGTCCCAGGCCACAGATTTTGCTGAATGTGGAGTCGATCGAAACAACCGAAATAATCACGACGAAAACAATAGAAACCAAGGCCAATGCTGTGACGGCTGCCCAATTAGTCTCTTCGCCCGCGGAGGAAGAGGAAAGCGACTCCAACGATTCAGTCTTCTCCAGCAGCAGCTCAATAGCCAGTGCCGGCGATGCCCTCTGTTGCGGTGGTGGCCTAGATCTCCGGGATGTCTATCTGGGCGGAAGCTGTGTCCTCCGCACCAAGTGGCGTACGGAGCTGGCTGTTCCGTATCTGCAGTCGAAGAATGTAAGCTTCCACACTCCGGCCCTGCACGAGAGCATCCAGCTAATGCAGCAGAACCAGGATCAAAGCCAGGAGCAGGCAACTGTCACCCAGCAACAGCAAGCGCCTAACGAACAACAGCAACAGCAGAGATCGTTTGTGCGCACGCGGAGAAAGTGCAAGGGCAACCAGCTGCAGTTGGAGGAGCAAGAAGAGCTGACCGTCGCGGAGGAGTCGCTCAGCTGGTCCCTGCCACCGGTGGCAGTGCGCCAGAGCCTGTACAATCCATCGCTGTTGGACTCTAGCCGAGTGCTGCTCTTCGTCATCACGAATGAGACCCGTTCGCTGGCGCCCATGACACTGGCCGCCCACTGCATCGGCCTCATGTACAACGTTGTGCTGGCGGTGCAGATGCTGCCCGATGACTGCGTCCTGGGTGGCGAGAAGGTGGGTTTCTTATTACACTTAATTCCAACGAATTTGTACTCATTTATTCCCATATTTTTCTCACAGCTGACGGTGGCGGCCATCAAGGACTACAATCGCGGACGGTCGTACCTGATCGACTTGGCCAAGCGCCAGGGCGTGCCTGTATTCACTGAAATTCGGGAGGCCCTCGAGTGTACCGTGGCCAAGGTGCAGGCCTACAACAACCGGGATCGCTGCTAATTCGTACCTGTATTCAAGTTCCAGCACATGACAATTTAAGCTTATGTCTAATCTAAGGCCTAGTGCAATTTACGTTCTACTTTCCCCCCAAAACTTAAAACTAACTTAAACGGTGTCTAATCGTATTCGGAGTACACTCTTTTACCTAGTTAAAGCTATACGTAATATGATATATACAAAACCAAGTGTAAAACCACTAAAATGTCGTCGCCCAGAAAGCGCATTTCATAAACTAATGGAGAAAGTGACATGCATTCGGAGCTCCCCTCTCTCTATATCGCTAAAACGCTATATACGCTATATGCTATATGCTTTATGCTAATTTATTATTTATTTAACACACAATCATGTGGTACATGTGCTAAATTAACTGTAAATATTCAAACATGTACAATTTAAAGGTATATTTATATATATTTTATAATCGTAGTGAGCATTCATATACAATTAATTAATAACTATGTAAAACCAACAAATATATGTATATGTATACCCATAGTGACCCACTATACCAGTTAGACGGCAAAAAAAAAATATCTCAATAAACCAATTTTTCTAACATATGTATTTGAAAGAGTTTTTATGATTTTTCGAGATTTTATCCTTTTGAATATTATAAGTCCATGTTGTTTCAAACGACATTAAACATTCGATCTTAATTGCATCTTGGTAAAATGCAGGAAATTTGATTTAAATATAAGATTAGCTATGAAAATGCAAGTTCAAGAAAGTTTTTAATGTAAGCTTGGCCGATTTTATTCACAGACAAAATTAAATTTCGCGCTCTTCGAAAGCTTTTCCAGTGGGATGGCCTGGCAACTCTACAAATAGCAATGAACACTGTTGCACTCATAGGCCAAAAATGAAAAATAATTATAACGACAAAAATTAACGAAAGGTATACAAATCGTCTATAAAATGTCCAAGCTTCTTTCTGGCATACCACAATTATTTTGGAAATCTATTTCAAGATGTAACCAAGTGTTTGACATAAAATCGTGCTTAAAATCGTAGAAATACTAACACAAGTGGGAAAAGATTTTTTACTTTTTTATACAATTTTTTATTTTTTTTAATAAAGGCCCAATATCTTAATAATATTGTGTCAAAATTCTTCATCCAAGCTTCTTTCTGATTATTGGTATTAATTTCGTAACGAAGTATATTTGGCCGCGTCTCCTTACTAGCCCCAGCCACTGTGCAATGCCACCAGATCAGCCCTTTTTGCAACCATCTGGCAGCCCTCGCACCGCAGAAGATCGGCGAAAATCTGACGTGATAGAAGTCACAAACACAAGCGCACGGACAGTACTCTCACTCTCAGCAAATTGCTTTGTTGCTATTTTCGCGTGGCTCCGTTTTGAACTCTGTTAGGCAGAAGTTTAACAACAAAATGTGATATTATCGGCGCTTGTTTTCCACACGCGTTTTTCACCATTCGCTGCGTTGTGTGGGCCTGTGTGTGTTATTGTTTTAGTTTCACTTGCCCCCTCTTTCGTTCGGTTTGGCGACTTTGATTTCAGTCGCCAATCGTCAATCGGTCCGCCGGGTTCTTTTCTCCAATTGGAACGCGACAGTGTGCGTGTGTGTGTGCGGGTCAATCAACTGTAGTTTGCCAGCCGCGCACATTCTTCCCCCGCCCACCCAAAGCCATGCTTAAGAACCACAACACGCTCCATTTATGCAATTAATGCATATTAAAATAATAAAGTAAACGGAATATTTGTTTGGCAAAAACAACTACGTAACAGCAGCAGTCGCAGTCGCAGTCGCAGCGTGTGTGTGTGCGTTGGGAGGAGAGCGCCGCGAGAGTGGGAGAGGGACAGAGCGTGAGTGATAAGTGAGAGGGAGAGCATTGTTGGCGCTTTGTAACGGAACACAGAAGCCGTAGTTGAATTCAAGTGACGTTCGAAGACGGCGGCGGAAAGGAAAACTGAAAAACAAAGACAGCGCGAGATGTTAAAGTTATATATTCCACTTTGATTGAAATAAATGAATATGCAGTGTGCCAGTTATACAACTGGCAAAATCACTCGTACGGGCTTAATTAAACGCCCGAGATGAATATCGCCTCAGCCCAGCAGCAGCAACAAGTGCAATAAAAACCAAAGGCAAAACAAAATCCCCGAAAAGAGTGGCGTGTGTGCTTGTGCCAAAACAAAAAATTAAAATATCTCTCCAGACACAACACAAAGAGGAACAATAACAAATAATAATAAAAAGTAATACGAAGAGGAGAGACAGAAACAAAAATTAACCGGCGCAGCAGAGACTTTAATTATAACGAGCCACGAAATCGCATAAAGAAATCAACAAGTGTCTGCTTGCCTTTTCGCTTTTCATTCATGCGGTCAACTCGACAAAGCAACAAATAATAGCAACAAAAACAATCGAAAACAACAATAATAACCAGCTGATAAAAGCCCTGCAGTCAAATAAACAACAACAGCGAGAGCACTAAGAATATCGCCTGGCCGCTAAGCTTTAAGTAAGTTTAGTGCCCGCTTCAGTCACCTAACTGGTTGGGAGCCTTTACTTGTACTATTTTATTGTTATTGCAGCCCGTCTATATTTGCTAAACTCTTTAGTTAGACAAGCTTTTGGCATTTATATCAAGAATGTGTACAGTACAGTGCGTTACAAAACAGTGAGTGCAAATATTGGGTAATTCGTTGAGTGAAAGGTGTGTTATTTTAATGGAAATGCAGTTTCTGGTTGAAAGTACCCAGGAAGCTGGAAGCAAATGGGTTTTCTTTTGGGAATTAATTATGGAATCAGTACTACAAGTTTCATGCAAACATTGGATTTTCATTTACAACAAAATTCAAAATACAAAGAGAGACTTGAAAATGTTAAGACGAACTGCACTGTATTTATATACGCATATTAATTAAGCTGACAAACCCTAGGCACGTGTAGGAAATGCAAACCGAGCGACTAGCTAATGATAGATCTGCCTAGATGGGCGGTAGTGAGAAGAGGTCTCCGAAAGGGCATCAAGCTTGGATAAGCACAGTTAAGAGGCTTGGTTAGTTTGTAGTCGGTTAGGTAATCAAATACGAGGGATGTATGATCATTTTCTGGAAGCCTACCTTATTCCCAAAAGTATGCAGTATGAATTCAGTCTAAGGAAGGTTAAAGAAAGGGTTAAAGGCAAAAGGAAACCATTTTCTTATTCTGCTATACATGATTTAAAAATAAAGTTTTGGATAGTTTCCTTGTCTTGTGTTTTCACTACGTTCAAAGATTCAAGAGACTGTACAAAAACCTTTAAATATTTAAACGTTTCCACAATTTAAACAGAAATACATATATTGGTCCTGGACTTTACATTAATTTTGATAATAACTTTTAAAGTCGACTCCTAGGAGTCCTAAAACTTCGATATCTTTGCCGTGTTCAAGGCCTCCGTCATCAAGCGACCGAAATCGGAGTGCACCATGGTGAATAGCTTGACGGCGCGCTCCTGAAGAAATTGACTGGCCTCGGCCAGATGCTCGGACAAGTTTCGGATGAGTCGTTTCCTTCCGCAGTTGTCCAGAGTGTATGTCCAAAAGTCGGTGACCTGGCTGAAGTTGTCCTCGGTATCGCCGCTCATGTAGCGGTACACATCTCCGGTCACAGGACAGCATGTTTGCAGGGCCATTGCCCGGGAACTTTCCTTGGGTCCGCAGAACGAGTTCGGGAAGTAGTTGGGGGCTCCGTTTTGATTGTCAGTCACTGTCATGGGCCCATCGCGCTGGAAATTCCTCACATTGACCCTGTACGGACAGTTGACCGGGATCTGCATGCAGTTGACGCCCAAACGATGCCGATGGGTGTCTCCGTAGGCAAAGAGCCGGCCCTGGAGCATTTTATCCGGCGATGGTTCAATTCCCGGTACCATGTGGGCCGGACTAAAGGCTAGTTGTTCGACTTCCGTAAAATAATTAGTGGGGTTACGATCTAGAACGAGCTTGCCGACTGGCAGCAGGGGAAAGTCCTTCTGTGGCCATATTTTGGTGACATCGAAGGGATTGAATCGGCATTTCTTGGCCTCCTCGTTGAGCATTACCTGAACGAAAACATTAATTATACAAATTATTGTTATTCATTTTAATTCTTACCTGTATAAACATGCTCCAAGTGGGATAATTGCCTTTCTTGATCGAGTTGAACAGATCCCTAATAGCATAATCCGGGTCGTTGGACTTCAGCTCATCGCAGCGGCGACTGTCCAGATTCTTGATGCCCTGATCGGTCTTAAAGTGAAACTTAACATACTGCGTTTCGCCGCTTGAACTGACCATGCGGTAGGTGTTCACTCCGTAGCCGTGCATGTGGCGATATCCATCGGGGGTTCCTCGATCGCTGAAATACATTAGCAGCGCATGCAGGGTCTCCGGACGCAGGGTCATAAAGTCCCAGAACATATCTGCATCTTTTAAATGGGTCTGCGGATTGCGATTTTGGGCATGTATCAGGCTGGGGAACAGCGAGGGATCTCGCACATAATACACGGGCATGTTGCACCCCACGATATCCCAGATGCCGTCCTCTGTGTAGAATTTTACTGCAAATCCTCGCTGCTCACGGATCGTATCCGCCGTACCATTCTCTCCGCAGGCCATTGAAAATCTCATGGCAATGGCTGTGCGCTTCTTAACCTTGTCGAAAATCGTGGCTGCGCAGAATTTGGAAATGTCATGGGTGCACTCAAAGTACCCAAAGGCCCCAGCTCCCTTGGCATAGGCAACGCGTTCGGGAATCCGCTCGCAATCGAAGCTCATAATTTCGTCCAAAAAGTGAAAGTCCTGGAGCAGAGCAGGACCCCTTGGACCCACCGTCTGTATGGCATCCTTTACGGCAATCGGAGCCCCAACGGAAGTGGTGCACTCTTTCTGCTCCTCAGAGTCATTGGTTTTGTAGTCAATCAACTGATTTGAAGCCGAATCACGGGAACACATTTTTAAATTTTAGAGCAACTAATGGGATTTCAATATTCAAACCACAACAAAAAATAAAATATCTCCCACAATCGAGGTGAACGAGAGACCAGTATTTCGGAAATGGTTTTTCAGACTGAAATGTCAGACAAACAAATGTGAAGTCCCGGTGAAATATAGTTCAGAGAAAACTTGGAAAGATTTGCAAACTAATCCCTCAGTTTTGTAGCTATTTGGCTGAAGCTTTCAGGTAACTCATCTCTCTGTTTATATATATGTACATAGCTACTATAGAAGCAATCGGTTCAAATAACCATTATATCCCTTTGACGCAATAGAATAGGAAATATATGTCTCTGTAAATGACAGTAGAGTACCAATTGTATCCCAAAGTTGTGTGAGTTCGAATGTCTTCGATGTATCGAAAATATTTATATTTCTTTAACATTGTAATACAAGCAAAGGCAAGTTTTTGCATCAAATAACGAACGATCCGAGTTTGAAGCGACTCGCGACAGTCACGAGCGTTCAAAGGTGACAAAGTGACAGTGTCGCCGAGGGGGTCTGCGTCAGTGGTACCTACCTAAGCGATAAGCGTTAACAGAGAGCTATGGAAGGGAATACGAGAGTGAGAGACGAGACGAGAATCCCGTAGAGCCCATGGGGCTTATCGGCTTTTCTGGCACTCGAGCGAAAAGAGCAAAAAGAGAATAAAAAAGTTAGCATAATGGTAAAATGGGCAGAAGAAACAATAAATTTCTGATAATCAGAAATTTTGTTTCAGCGTTATCGGGGCAGTTCATTTTTTTTACGTTTTTACCTTCTTTTTTATCAGCCGCCCTAGGCCAGTCAATAAAGTTATTGAAGATTATGATTTCGGGTATTTTTTTTTCGGGGCTGTGTTTGTGGCTTTTCGTGTTTGAAGAGGTGGAGTACAGCTTTGGTTTATGGAAGCCCCAATAAGCGCTAGTACAGGTGTGTCTGGCATATCACTGATATCGCTTGGGGATCATAAACCCAATGACTCCTAAAAATATCCAATGGGGGCCATGTAATGTGAAGCGTTTGGCTGTCCACCACTCATGTTGACACCTACATTGTGTGCTCGAACAAGTATATTTGTAGATTTACAGGCGATACTTCAGTTCGATTATCGGACAATCATTAAAACTTTAATTTGTCCAGCAATAGATTGATATATGACAGCTAATCGATTGCCGTTCCCCACTTGCAGTTGCCGGGCCATGACTTTATGACTATGTGATTGGAGAACCCTTTGTAACTCGTGTAACCTGTAAATAAAACGTGGCCATACAATGAAACATCCGCAGGATCTGACTGTAAACGATGGGCAGCAGCAGCAGCTAATGAAAGTCAACAAGGTGGAAAAAATGGAGCATGAGTTGCAGGAGTCTGGTAAGCTATAAAAAATGATTATTATATTTTAAAACATTTGAAAATACTGTAATCTAGAAATACTATCTATCTGGAAAGGCTTTCCTTAAGTGTTCTAAGAAAATGCCTTCAAGTTTTAAGTTAAACACATTATTTACCTTACTTTTTTCCAAGTACTGGCTGAACTAGAGAGATTTTCTATAAATACCCAAAACATTGCACATAAAAATAGTATTCAATGCCATAAACTCTCCAAAATATTTCCGATAGGCTTTTATGAACTTGAAATGATTTCAATCACTTCGGCCGAGTTATAAATGATATATTTCTGGTCAAAGTTCAGCAACAACCAAACCTCTTTTTGCAAACCAGAAAAAGGAAAAACACGTGCCACGTGTGGCAACCAAATCATTTGAAAATCGCATTTGTCGGCCATTATGGTATTATAAATAGAGCGTCGTGGCCTTGATAAGACCGCTTACCAGCCGATAAGCCCAGCAATCATTATAAATGTTTATAATTTGTTTATTGATTAAGAAAATTGCTGGCGCTGCTGCTGCTGTTGCTGTTGCTGCTGCAACTGTTGATGGGGGAATTAAAGTTACAATTGAAACAGCCTAGGAAAAAGGGCGTCAGCAAATCGGAATCGTCTGTGGATAAACAACGGAAAGGCTCACAAAATTTAAGCGCTATGAAACGTAATCGTAAAGTTTAACTTAACCCCAAAGGGTTAAATATGCGCAATGGCAAACACTCTGGTGTGCGACTAAATACTGCGGCTTATATACACCAAGCTCGCTTACAAGCCGCCAGCCCACTTGTTGAATATTTATAGGCCCCTCTGACTAGCTGTAGCTGTAGCTATAGCTTTGAATGGGGCTTGTGTCACCTGAGTGCTACTATTTATTTATTTTTACCTCTAGCCGAAAGACAAGTATGTCTTCGCCTCCTGTAATTCCCGGCTATTATGCATGGCAGCGGTTCAGGGGCCCGAACAGCTGAATGCTATATAAACCGAGGCCCGACAGACCGGGCGACTCAACTCTCCCCATTCTGCTGCTGATATGATAGGAGGTTATCGCCCAGACGCGAACTCCATTGATTTGCATTCTGGTGCTGCCTTCTGCTTGCCTTTGGCAAATCAGTGGCGCTTCTTCTTTTCAAGCGGTTATAATTAAAAAGTTAGTACTTCCCTATCTAGATCTGGGAATAGCCGCCGCGGCAGACAAACTAACGAAATAACCCACATATTTCTATCTGTTTTTTTTTTGCGCCTATATATTTTTATATCCGCTTCGGACATTCATTAATTTCCATGATAGATAATGAAAGGAAGCGCCTTGCGTCACTTGTGATATAAAGTAAACAAATAACACACTTTGCTTGAGGTCTTGAAGGGTTTCGCAATAGGCAAAAGCTTATATATAAAATAGGGTAAACTGAAACCTACTGATAAGTGGGTTGCATATTCATTAAACTGATATCGGTGATGGGCAATTGCCAATAATGTTTTCGAAAGATTCTTGAAGGTGTGTGGATGTTTATGTCTCTTAAGACTTTTTATAGTCTTGCCAGTAAACATGATTGATTATTCTTCCTAAAGCATTATTTGTATGCTTTTAATATCTAAAGGTGGTTAGTTCTCCTCCTAATTAAGCTCCCCTGGTCTATAGGTCGCAGAGCAAGGACATTTTTGGATACAAAATACATATACCATTGACCAAAGCACATACCTGATATATAGCGCAGCATATAATATTAATTAATATCCCTCTACGATTTTATGTATAAAATACAATAAAGGTATAGTACTTTATTTTTTGACAGTTAGAGAAAGGTTGATATGAGAGTTTGATAATTATTTTATAAGCAAATTACTTAACATTCTCTCTAGAATGTTTCCTGTTAGCAACCGCTGAAAAACAGACTATGCTTAGTGGATAAAACCCGAGTGTCTTACCTGTTTTAAATCAGTTTTAAACCACTTCTAGAAAACGAAACGCATTCCTAAATAACTCTTACAAACTCAAGACTTATTACTCAATGGTTGTGAGAGGGAAAAGCTTTTCGAGTCGAGTGGCGGCGGTAGTAAAGTACTATAGTTCCCGGTGAACCCATTCCCGAGATTAGCTCCTTATACAATCCACTTGGCGGGACTATCCTCACACTTGAGCTAATTCGCCAATTAGTTGGAGCTGCGGGCGCAGCTTTATTCAATTGCGATGCTTAATATTTCTTATTGTTTCATGCAGGAGCTCGTCGAGAGCCGGGCGAGTATCTCACAGATACAGCGGCAAATACAGGAAAGCGAGCAAACTACTCAGCCAATGTGGACACATTTCACTTAAAGTTGTCGCCGCTAAATGAAGTGTAAATAGTAAATTGCAGTCAAACATTATGAATACCATAATGGTCATTATTGCCATCGTCGTCATCATGGGCACACACGGCTATGATCATTGCATTCAATCCACAGTCAGCCGACAGTCGACAGCGAGTGATCATGATCATGAAGCCGATGACGAACCGCACATGCAAATCACATGTGTATCCCATGGATACGGAGGCCGTTGCTGCGCTCGGTTCACTCTTCGGTGGGTTGTCTCTATAAAAATGTATGCAAATAAAATAATAATTTTTTTTTTCATCGCACAAAATTCACTTAACGAAGAAGCGGGAAGAGAAGAAGAAAAGAAAATACAAGAAAAAAAGGCAGGGAGAGCAGCTTGTTCTGGCTTGGCTAATTTTCATAATTCCCTGGAAATTGCAGTCCGCAAGGGCCGCCACATGTGGCCGGGAAAAGCGACAGCCATCAGCTCGAACATGGCATGCATTTTATTTTAATTCTATCTTTTTTCCCACTTTGTTTTCCGCGCTTACGCTACTGCTGTTGTTCTCTTGTGGCATTATTTTCGTCACCACCACCACACCCCATTTCCCGGGCAGGAAACATATGTATGGATACTGAGAAAAATGAAATGAAAACGTTATTAAAACAGAATTAATGGGGCTTCAAAAATACATTTACTTTGAATATCAACAACTTAAAATATGCTACTAAATAAATAGCTGATTAAAACGGAAGATAATTTTAAACAAAATGTCAACAAGTTAAATATTATTTTAAATTCTAATGATCATTGTCAGTTTAAAAGCCTTAAGAAGTGAAGGTGGTAGCTGCAATACTAAAAAAAACGTAGTATCCCTTTTCACGGTGTATCTCTCAGATACCAACTGGCGGAGTTGTTTGAGTCGAATTCGGATTCCCGATTGTGGGGACATTTATTGTGTGCCAGTGTGAGTGATTCATTCGGATCTGTTGGGCTCTGTCTCAAACCAAAACATATGCGTCATGTTCGGTGATCGTACGGCTCATATACATTTACAGATTACAAATGCATGTACGTAAACATATTTTGTAATTGCACTTAATGCAATCTCTCAACCCCATTTCAAGGGATCAGCCAGATGATGATGTTTTGCATCAGTGCTAAAGTAGGAGAGACGAAGGAAAGGAGTCCATTCGGAGTGGATGCCATATTCAAGCAAAACTTTAAGAAGAGGATTAAAAAATATAAATATTTCTGATTAGTATTTTAGCATAGATAGAAAACTTTACCAATTAACCCGAATTTAGGGAAGCAAAATTCCTTTCTTAAAGAAAATTGTGAGAACTCTTGGAGAATCTGTGTAGAAAGCTCAGCTTACGAACGATCTAAGACAGGATTTGCTTTATTAAACAAAATTTAAAGAAACTAAGAAATACCTTATTGGAGAGAATTTCCTAACTTCAGGTATAATTGTCAGAGAAATAAAAAATTACAAATCCTACTCGAATCACTGGACTCGTAATTAATTATTACAACATATTATAGCTTGGATTTGTCACTGCCATGAGCATTCAATCACAAGTGCCTGCGAATCACAATAGTGCCTGCCACATCAAAAACACTTTGTTGCCACCAAAATGGCACCATGATAATTATATCAAGTTTCCGCAAAGCCGATGATGATGGCGATGGGGGATGATGACGCCGATCGGCCGGCATTCGAATTGAAATGGATTGAAAGGAAGCAAAGTGCACAATGAGTGGGCAACTGGCTCTGGAGCTCCGTTTCGTCACAGAAATTCCGGCGTATAAAGTACGGGTGTGAGTATGAGTAAATCGGAATGAAAGAGGGCGCCGTAGCGATTGTGCAGGCGGCAGAAAGAGAGAGTGTGAATGACAGTCAGAATTATATTCAATTGAATCACAAGTATCAATCAGAGCTGCAACCAGAGAATACACCCAAATCAGTTGAAGAGCTTGTGGGACTCATCGATCTACGAATCCATCCCTAAAAACTCGGAATTTTCCGACTGTTTTCCCGACTGCCACTGATAAGCAACTTAGAGGCGAGTGCCTTGAACGGCTTAGACTAAGGCGCTTACTAATCGACGCTGGAAAGCCTATATCAACAGAAACAACGACCTATTATAATGCCTCACTATATAAGCTATATGCAGCCCCTGCTGTCTCTATCTCTGATTCTTTTCTATACGCATCTCTCTCTTTCTCTGTGCTGCTGTCTGAGGCAATGGGGCTCCGGTCTTGATAAGCAACTACGGAGATACCAGACTGACTGCTCTGTTTGCCGAGCTGAAAGTGAAGTGATCTACAAATAGGAAAGTGGAGAATGGCAGGGTGATTTCTGAATTTTTGAAAAAAGTATTGGTTAAATCGGATACTTTTCAAAATTTAAAGAGATTTGCAAGTTAAAAAGTAATTGGGAAAAACCCTATTTTCGAAGTGGTTTGGAAACCTGTCAATATGGAAATTGTGCTACAAGTATTTCTTAATCTTTCTTATTAATTTAATTTCAATACATAAAGTTAAAAAAGAAAAAAAAACTAAATGTTTTATAATCAAATTTATAGTAATAAACTCTTTCGTTGCCTACTTTTAGACATAGTTTTAATATATTTTAAAACCAAATTTGATTTTCTAAAAACTTTCTTGTTATTTAAATATTTTCCCTATTTTAAATATATTTTTTAAGCATGGCAGTTTTTTGCTAGAGCTTAAAATTATATTATCCCATCTTTTCTGATAATCCAATACACTGCAAGACTTTTGTTTTTGGTAAGCTAAAGCTTGGCTAATCTCAAGAACTGTGAAAGCGGCGAAGAAAAAAAGCAATAAAAACTATTTATTTTAATGAAAGCTCAAAAACATACAGAACCCCAAACAAATATACACAGAGATATGGTTTTATTATATGTGCCATTAAACAATTTGAGTTGCTTTATATACATATACGTGGATTCGTCTATATGCGTGCGAGTGGGATCCGCTTAATCTGGACTGATAAGACCGGCCGTAGCTGCGCCGTGCTTCTGCGCATGCCCCCGATCCGAAACCGATCGAAGGCGATCCGAGCGGTCCGAACTGTTAACAATTTTGCCAAGACGACGACGACTGCTGCAATAATAATAATAATCACACTGCCAGCAAGAACAACAACAGCAACAACAATAGCACTAGCCACCGGCATAGAGGTAATAATATTTATTAAAGTTTTTGTACGATCGCTGCCGGCCTGGGCTGTACGGTCAGCTTTGAGCCGAACGATCCAAAGCTTTCGTCGGCGCTGCGTCGTGTCGTCGGTGCTGTCGGTGCCGTCGGCTTCTATATCTACAACAAATAATATTAAGACAGTTAGTACGTGTTGAGAACATTATTTGACGTTTAGTCAGTGTTTTGCACTAGGCGGTAATAATACAGACAGCCGCAGGGCACCGCAGGCTCACCCTTTCCGCAATAAATCAAAAACCCAACAAGCCGGCTTCTCAGCCAGTACAACCTTACTAATTAAAATAAATAACAAAAGGATTCCCGATTAAGGACTGTGATTATTCCACTGCTTTACTTAACTACCGGTCTTGCATTATTTATTTATGCGCCTCGAAGGGACGCACACCTCGCAGTCAGACTCGTATGTTAATGAAATATACTATATCGCATCGAACCAATTGCCGACGGTTCGCTTGGATTCGGTGTTTCCAGCGGCGCGGTGCTTTTCCCTCGCCTCCTTAACTTTCATCGCTTCAGCTATTTTCGGTTTTAATTTGTGCAAATATTTAACTTTACTTAAGTGTGTCTCTGGCCCCTCACCTTAGCTGGCTTCAAATAAAAGCAGCAAAAGCGTTGAGAATCATAAAAAAAAAAACACAAAAAATGAGCACCAACAACAGCAGCCAGCAACAGCAGAAGCGACAAAAGCAACAAGCGTTTGTGAAAAAGTAAATTTTGCAAAAAAAATAACAACAAATAAACAAAAAGTGTGAAGGATTCTCAAATATTTACACCGTGTATCGCCGCTGCCATCTTGAATATTCAGCACAAGGAACTAGACCCGGGACTCCCCACCCATCATAACCAACCGGATTGACTTAATTCGAGAGTTCGCAGCGTTAACTATCAGCAGAGATTAACGCAATCCAAATGTACGCCTCAATGTTGCCCAGTTTGCTAAATATGAAAACGGAGAATCTGACAAATTCCAGCTACGATGATGCCTTCCTCCTGGAGGAGAACCTTTTACACATTATGGGTGAGTTGAGAGAGGGAGGAATTTCTAGCCAAAGAAGTGAGAAAGGAACATAATATTGAAAAACCTTTAAATACAAGATGCAGGTATTGGGTAGTTATGCCTATAATATTGCTTGGTTTAATAACGTTTTTAAAGTCTTACCATCACATTTTGAAGAGATCTCTGTAATTTCAGAGTTGATTGTGTTTTTATTTACCAATTAATAGTAGAGAGGTGTTAAAGTTGGATTTACCAATCAGTATTCCCCGTAATTACTGTGTTTATTGTATTTTTTCTTTTTTCTTCTTTTTCTTTTCTTTTTTTTTTTTTATTAACTTAATTAATCGAGAGATAATGTCTATGCTTTGTGTAAAATGTGTGTTTTTATTTAAAGACTACTACTATAAAGTACAATTAAGTTTAATTGTTTCTTAGAATCATAAATACTTTTAATATTCCTAAGCTCAACTTTTTAGCTAGATTATAATTTTTTCTAGTTCAAAAGTCTATATATAGTTTTGAGTTTGAATATTACTATTTTAAATATTCGCCGTTTATAACACAGAACTTTAAATGCGCAGTTTGATATTCATCTTCATTAAAATAGATAAGATTTACGTTAATTTAAAAATATGTTCAGGAATCCCCTCCTATATAAAATAATCTCAAGTCATGATGATAAGAGATTCTGCAAATCTTTGATAGCCCCTAGAAGCTGCGTGGGGTATATGGGGGTTATAATTGTTCAAGATAGTGCTAACACTGTTAACCTAATCCAAAAATCTTTAGTTTCACTCCCTAGAAATGTCTTAAGACAAAGTAATTCTTAGTACAGGGTATGCATTGGCCGGGACTAGCTGTCTAAGCAATGTGTTTTGTTCCCAGAGTTGAATGCCTCTGATAAGATACACTTAATTGCGGCTATGACAACATCGAAAACAATTCATAGCCCAAAATCAGGCGACACGATCCATTCAGATCGTAGCTCATTATGTGTCCATCGATTTGCAAAAAAAAAAAAGATCAGAAAACAAATAAACGCTTGTAATTCGTTGCTACATCCTCCGGTCCTATGTGGGTATATTATCTGTGTCTATATCTGGCTGCAGATAAGTGACACCCTGGGCTGCAACATTTTCACTGGGGGTAGACGATTTATCGTGGCACCCTGGCCACATTATCAGCTATAGCTGGCCACCATAAAACTCACTTTATTGCAATGTTTATCAGCGATTATGATTCTCTTGCCTTGTGCATTTGCGGCGATAAGATTCCTTCGCCAGCCAAGAAACGGTGAAAGTCGCAAACAACCAAGGGCAAGCGGAATTGGCCAATATGCCCGGAGGATTCTTGGCATACCCTCACATAAAGTATACTATTACCTAAAATAACAGGCATTAATTACTTTATGTTCCTTGACTTCTTTGCTCAAAACAACATTTAATATTTTATAGTGAAACATTTAAAAATATGCTTTTGTCTATTTCATCATGTATTTTTTTATTAACAAGAGAGGTATGCGATTATCAAGTCAAATTTAGAACCAACATAACCGAAGGCAGTCAGCCGAAATAAAATATTTTTGAATGACATTTTCCCACACGACTGGTTGGTTTAATTACCATGTATACCATTCATTCGGTCACTTTCAGTACACCATAAAATTACTGATACCTTTATTACGGATATATATGTAGATAGCCCCTTCTCTAGGCGATGAGCTCTCGGTAACCCCGGCAATCACAGGAAAATCAACTTCAACTACAAATACACGTTTGATTTCTACTTAATTTCTTGCAATTATTCAGCTACTCTATTGATTCTAATCACTGGGTCTCCAATGGCAGTGATCTAACCGGAAATACTAGCCTTACTATATGCATATCACTAACTGTCTAGTACAGGCGAACTCCACAGGTTATTGAAATGCCCACTTGAGATGAACATCTACATAGAAGCCAGTAGCTATCGATAAGATTTGTCAAAATTGAAGAGAAAATTGAGTCTGATTGAGTGTCAGACACTTGAGATACTCAAGAATCGCAAAATGATAAGACAAGAGTGAAACTTCATCACATATCGAATGACGAATTCTTAGTAAAAATATATGACTAAATAAGAAAATACAACCAATTCCCTCAAAAGATGAATTTAAATGACAGAGAATCGTATATAAATTATAAAAAGTGTATAAAGTTATCTTCAGAGATCGATTCTTGTGTATACTTTAAAAGGTGTGGTGAACCTATTTATTTTAAATAATTTAAATGCTGTATTAAAATATATTCTCTTTGAGGTAGGTCCACTTCCAGAACTTGCTGCATCATGCTTACAACGTCGGTTTAATTCCTTTAAATATATATACATATATACGAGTCATAAAAGTGTCAATAAAGACTTCGTTTTGGGGATTTTTAATCTGAGCTTTCACACGCCCAGTCACAGTTCCCATCACCGTGACTTGCAGTTAGCTTTTCGCGGGAAGAGCGATTATAAGAGGGCTCGTATAGTCGCATGCTAATTAGGAAGCACATCACACATCACCCCATAAAAGAGGAGGAAGACTCCCTCTCTCTGTGGGTCGTGACCCAGACGCGATAAAAAATCTGATCGAATCCAAGACGCGTGTAATTTAGAGCTGAGCTTTGGGTGAATTAAGAGCGCGCACTGAAGTTCTAAATGTCATGATATGCGGTTCAAGGCGAGGATTGTTTTAATTGCTGTCCGGCTGTCGGTTGTCGGTGCTATTTGCTATTTGGAGATACAAATGTATCTGAAACACGTTAGCGCCCAATTAAGAGGCCAGACGGACAGAGCGACCATAACAAACATAGTTAATGGAAATTACACTTGACTCGATTCTAAGTGCCCGGCGAGAAGTTTTACTTTCAGCATTCAGATCTAAAGATTCACACATACACCTATGTTGTCTGTGTACAGCTATGATAGTTTTAGCTGGCGTTTTGCTGTTTGATTAGTCCGTGTGTGCTGCTTGCCGCTTTGGCTTTTTGTTAATAACAATTTAATTGAGACGTTTTTAGTATTTTAATTATAGACAATATGAGCGCAATTATTAGTCATAAAAATAATGATAATGCCAATAAAAAGCTGAATCTTACGAGACGCTGTCGCTTTTAATTGGATCAAGCCCAGCGGGCAAAACTTGAGAGGCTCGATGGCCAGTCGAACGCGATCATTAAGGCGACCATTTTGTTATTTTTCTTATTTATTTTTTTTTTTGGCTGACCTAACCTAGCCCAATTTAAGCCAATGATCGCATTCGGTTAGATGGAAAATTCTAAAAATGTTGACAATACATCTATTGACATGCCAAAAAATTTCACAACCACAAGGTGGCTTTTCCTATTTTCATAAGCCACTCCCCAATGCATCAATACTACACTAAGCAAAAAGTACTTTCTAAAATAAGGTTTGTTTAGATATTTGTTAAAAAAATCCCTAGAGAATATCCGAAATTTTAAAATTTATAAAACTAACCGCGAAGCCATATAGTTTTTTATAATTTTCTTGCTTAAGTTGGATGTAGTTAAATTTTTTTTTAGAATTTATTCTATTATCTAGACCATCTTATTTTTGCCAGTGTGGATATGCCATTGATTGACCAATATTTGCACTCTAAAGTCAATCTGACAATGCACATTTTCGCACATTTAATTGCAAGTTGACAATTTCTAATGTCCAGCGCAAACATCCGTTGGGCGGATTGTTTCCAGTCGATGATGCTGATGATGATGGAATAGATGGAATTGGAATTGCCCCCCAAAGTTGGCGATAGGGTGCGAATGACATTCTATAAAGATCATCCCTGGAGATGAGCTCAACGTTTGCTTGTGGTCCGATTGATGTGCGACCAATATTTGCAGTGATTTCACAGATATTTCCCCCCGCAAGTGTTTGCTTAAGCCACACTTAAGTCCTAGATTTTCCCTTTTGATTATCCGATGGTGATGCAATCCTAAAGTTGGTTTTTCGGCTGCCGGTTGGGTGATGCCCACAAGTACTTACCAAATGTATTGTGAAAATTGTTCGTAAATTGAATTTAATTGCCGTTTGCGAATATTAAGTATAACCTCTCGGTGGCAGGGTCAAGATCATTAACTGAATTGGCAGGAGGAGCCAAAGACACTTTCCGTAGATCTTTCCCTGAAATTACGAAAGCAATTAAGCTGCGCCATAAACTAAGGCCTTGTGCAGTTCAAGGAACTTTTGGCACCCCAGCGATTATCTTGAAGGGAAGAAACAGGCGACCTTCAAAGTTGCATCATTTCTGGGCGGTGCCATGAGGTCAGATCGTGGGTGGGTGGGTGCATGCAGCTGCGCGAATCACTGATAATATTATATATGTAACGCTATATACATATATATGATTGCTTACGAAGCTAGATTTCCACCTGGCAATTAGACAGTATTTTGCGACGTCCGTCTTACGCATATTTATTGAGCTTGACCTGTGACTCTCCATTTAAATTTAAACGATGCTGCAGGTTGGAACGCTAAATCAACTGCGAAATTACCAGTATTTATAAAAATAGGTTAACAATAACAAAGAACCGCTTTCCGAATTGAAATGAATGCATTTTTGGCTTAGTTGTGATAGATTTCAATTGTAACCTGCAAGCTAGCTTTCTCTCTTGTTGTATATTATATATATTATATATCTGGTCTGCTGATCCTTTATTCAATATTGTCAACGCTTCCTGGTTTGAAATACATGTAATTTACACGAATGCCATATACCCTTGCACGCTGATAACTACTGGGAATAGGAGTAACAACAACTGATATCTCGCTGATTCACTTTTTATTTTCCTCTGCATTTGTTTTTGTTTTTTTTTTTTTTTTGCTAATTGCTCTTGTCGTATGTGGACACCGTATGTACAGCTATTGTTTCGGATTCGGTTTCGATTTCGTATGTTTTCACCGAGTTCGCCGATTTTAAAATTGATCATACGCCGTGTGTGCTATCAGCGACGGCTGGGAGCTCGCTCGGCTGCCATTAGGCACGTTATTGAGTCTCTGACGGCGATAAGAGTCTGTATTGGAGCCCGATTGGGATTGTAAACGGAAAGGGGGGTTGTCTGGGGGTGGCAAGGGGTTTTTAAATTATACACATATGTAGGCTAATGCCAGTCGCTCGCAACGCCGATTAAACTAAACAATAATTAAGGTCTTAGCTAAATTGCCCTCTCTTCTCTCCTCCTGCGTGTACGAATATAATTCAAGATTTTCTAGATTTTGCTATGACTTCCTTAATCCGAGCTCAACCCAAAACAAATTAAATTAGAATAAAAAATGATTAGGAATTATCAAAGCTATTTTTATACACCGACCCCATTAACTATTCTTGATCAAGGCGTAGCAATAATGGTAATGTAAACGTTACCAAATGGAAAAATTTATAACATTTTTGGTAACTTATCACATTTAGGAATTGTTAAGATAAAACTCTAGCTAGTAAATCTCTCATAAAGACCGAAAAAGGTAATTTTGTTGAAGCAATTTAAATTCTTTGTAGATGCCAGTCCTCGCCATCGTGGAAACTGCACAATTCTTATCAAATTTTATATTTTTTTGTGACTAATGGTTGACTAATACTGAACAAACACACACTTCTACAAGCAAAGGTGCCTAAAATTAAATTTGAACACAAAAGCCTTCATTTTGATAAAAATATAATCATAAATGTTAATAGAAAATAAGTCTTTTGGTTTTTCAATTGTTTAGCTTTTTATTTAAAAATATATTTGCATGTTTTTTGTTTAAGCTTATATAATGCTCTTCATTTTTTGTTATATTTCAGACTGGGTAAACAAATATATTGTATCTAAAAATACATTCGTTTGCGTAGATCGAGCAAAGTTCCCATCCAATAGATATGTCTATAGATATATTCAATATTTTGTCCACATGCCTAAACTTACCCTAGTCGAAGGGTATTTCCATTCTTGTTAAAACTCTGATATTCCTAAATAAATGACCGTATATAAGTTTAATGCCAAATTAGTTTATTTATAATTTTCACAGCTTTGTTTATTTATGCAAATTCGGGGTTTCAAATATATACATATTTCACAAAGCAGAGAGATGACGAGAGTATCCATCAACACGTAAATTAACATCGAAGCGCGAAACACTCGATTCTCTCTTCTGTAGATCAATTTATTTATATTTTTTCGGGGGGCTTTGGGGGCTCGTCGCCCGCTGGCCGCTAGCTTTAACTTTTGTTGTGGTTTTTGGGAAATAAATTGACCAAATTAAGCTAAAAAGCCAGCACTCACATTCCCATTTAAATATGAAAAGATAAAAATACACATATGTATAATACCTCTTTTATATATAGGGATCTTTGGTACCCTCAGGTGTGGCACTTGTTCTGTTTCTTATCTGAGGACACATCATAAACGTGTGTTTTTCTACTCTTGCGTTTTATCAACGGCCATAAACTATTTGCGGCAATACGCATATGAAATCCGCCAAATTATTTTTCAGCGAATCGCGCGAGAATCCGATATTTTCTAATCTCAGATTGCGATTTGACCACTTCAGAGGGGGCATCGATGGCAGCAGCAGCAGGAACAACATTTTTGCAATACTAACGATGACGCGGCGTTATAAAACTGAACTCTAACGATGACTTGGCTAAAAAAAATAAAACTTACACCGGGGCCTGTTTCCCCCAACACCCAGCCGAGTGTGCGAGGCGATGAGAAAGTTTTATATGCGAAATGATAGCAAACGAGTATTATGCTTTTATTTACCTTTTTTATTATTATTATTTTTCTTTTTTTTTGGGCCGGGTTGTTTTAGTTTATTTTCTGTTCGTTGAGCTGGTAAAACAAGCGCATTAGATGTGATAAAAACCGAAAGCACACGCATACACACTTTTAATGTTTAGAATTTTTGGCAGTAACAACTAAAGTTGGTTGGTTTTTTACTTAAACTTAAGCTTACTCCGGTGCTTGCTCTTATTTTGTATTAGATTTTCAAGCGGTAAAGATATCAGGTGTCGAAGGGCCGTGATTAATTGTCTGGGAATCTGTGAGCAAGCAAACCAATTAACCCCTCGAGTGCACCTATTAGACAATAAATGTTTACAAAACTATTAAGCTAAGGAGATTCGACGGGAGATTCAAAATAGCAGTATTGTGATGAAATTTGTGTTTGCTTTAAAATAATGCAGTATTTGTAAAGTTGCTAGTGTTA
>JAEIIL010012347.1:0-30386 GCA_018905715.1 Drosophila lini | reverse complement strand
TAAAAAGTGATTATAATTGAAGCAATCAATTGATTGTGAAATGTTCAAGGGAATCCAAGAGCAATTAAGTGACGAGGGTTAGTTCAAGACCCAGAAAAAGACCCAAATTAGGTTCCACTTTAACACCTACCACCGATCTTTTCCAGAGTTCACCCAGGCCATGAGAGAGCAGCAAAGGCCCATTGTAGTGGAGAACGGAACACAGTCTCTGCCAAAGCGGCTGTTTGAGAAGAACTCGCAGCGCCAGAAGCAGCCGCCGGCCAGGCAGAGGAAGTAAGCAACCACCAGCACCAAATTGCACTGAGACACGCCCACACACCCACATGCACTACTGCTGACCCTAATTAACTTAGCCCGCAGCTCATATCATTGTCATGTCGGAGAGCGCACTCATCCCCACTCGCACTTGAACCATTCTCTCATGTCCCACGTCCAAGCCCTCGCCCACTAAGCCCTCGCACAGACACACACACATCAGGCTCGGTTGCGCGTTCTTCAATTAACTCTGGTCTGGATATCGTTTGATCTCTTCTTCCATAACCACCACCCGCCACTCACCCAATCCTCCGCCAAATAGAAAGCAAGATCAAGTCAACGGACTTTCGCACTCTTTAAGCTCGCTGGATGTGTTCGCCAAGGCGCCTGAGAACTATCTGCAGATGAAACCCATTTTGCAGCAGAAATCCTTTGGCGATGTGAACGAACTCCAGGCGGCGGATGGCGACGGCGATGACGATCTCTGGGCCAGCTACAAGCCGGTCTACAAGCAACCAACACTGCCCAGCTTTCGGACCTGTAGTGACATCTCCAATGGCTCGGTGCCATCGAGATCCTACGAGTATATAAATCTGCTGAGGAATGGCTCTGCCAGCGACGATAATTCAGCGAGCACCAGTAGCAATTGTACGTAAGTAAACACAAATTAGGGAGTCAGCTTTAAATTCAAAAAAAAAAAAAAGAAACGATAACGTATAACCAATGAGTCAACTATGAAACATCTGGTTTTTATGATTATTTCAGCTGCGGTGCGTCAACAGGCGGTGGCCACATATGTGGAAATGTCGCTGCCTTCTCAGGCTCCAATACCCAAGCCACGCACTCGAATAAACGGCGGAGAATACAACGATTATGCGAATCTGTTGCCAATAGATGAAGTGGACGGCAGGTTGCCAACTGTGGATAATAACAACAATAGTAACAGTAATAACAACAAGGGTAAGGCTACCAGCAAGCTGAGAACTGTACGCCACTCACCCACGCCGGATTATCCGCCGCCCACGGTCACCGAGGCGGAGCACACAATCTTTAACTTCATTCAGCCGGCGGTTACCCTGCGTAAAAGCAGCTTGCTGGAAGCAATTGATTTCCCGCGGACAGCCAACTCCGTTAACTCCGATCAGGTGGAAGAGTTTGTGGCCGATATTCCATTCGCTGGCCTCTTCAAGGGATCAACTTTGAACTTGGCCCCGGATATGACAGATGGCAGGGCGGGTTCAGTGTCGGCGGATCGCGAATTTCTCCGCTCGCCCAGCATGGTGCGATCGGCGCACGCACTCAACCATCGCCGCAGCTTGTCCAAGCAGCGCTTCTCCGCGCTGGGTGAGGATTTCAGTGCCTCTCGGGTGTGGGCCGAAATAGATACGATCTTCGAAAACATCGGCAACGAAGTCTCGGCAAAGGAGAAGCAAGAGCAGGCACAGCAGGAGCCACAGAGCCTGACAGCAAATGGAGAGGATTCGCGGCAATCGCTGCACATACGGGACCCGGCGGAACTGTTGCTGGGCAGTAAACAGAGCTCCGCGTCCAACTGGTGCCATTTGCCCTATACACTGATCTACGACGAAGTACGATACTCTCTGTTTGTGAGTATAACGTAATAGGGTCTCAAATTTAATTCACAATTAATTGAATACCCCATTTTTTCTAGTATCTCGGCTCGACGGTAATACGACAATTGCAGGGCACACTTTCAACACGAAAGTCCATCCAGAAACTGAAGATCGATGAGGAGAACATGAAGTCGGCGGCGAGTGTCAGCGATATTAGTTTGCTCGAGAACTGCACCACCTCCACAAAGTATCTAAAGGCGGCCAATCTCCAGACGCGTCTCAACGTGGACATCGCAGTCTCCTGCGTTGGCGTCAAGTTCATAGACCAGGAGAAAATGGTAGGCACTCGGGCTGCTATACCAAGATTATTTTATTACGAGTACTTTTTCAGACTGCCATTTGTTGCCATGATATTGAGAATATCAATTGCGTATGCCAGGACTCCGAGGACTTGCGCTACTTTGCCTACATAACCAAAGAACAGGAACTGCACTATTGCCACGTCTTTATGGTGGATAGTTTGGTGCGTAAATGGTTCCCTTGCTTGTTATCCTCTCGATCGCTAATGCATTCCTTTTTACAGGACCTAGCTAAGGAAATCATTCTGACCCTCGGACAGGCCTTTGAGGTTGCCTATCAGCTCGCTCTCAGCAGACAGGGGACGCCCCTAATCGAAGAGTGCTAAGCCAGGAGCATGTGCCACAAATGTTTATTATTTATTTTATTGCATTTTACATGTAAATGTATTTTTCATTTGCTAGTCGTTGATGCCATTTCGATGCTGGCTTTGCTATGCATAAGGCAGCATGCTCACATTTTTAAGTATTTAGTGAGAGTTTTATTTTTTTGTATTTTTAATACATTTATAAAATGTTTGTAGACGCAATAAAACAGCAATTAACTGTTATTACTGGCTTAATTTGTTATGTCCACATTTTGGCAATTAAATTCTTTTTATTTAAAAATTTTCAGAGTTTGTAATTTGTGTTCTCTTTTGAAATTATTAATTAAATGTATTTTAACAAATGTATGAAGAAGTAATTTTACATAGAATCTATCAAGAAACCGTTGACATATTGGTCTTAGCTTGAACTTCAAGAAAATTTAATACAGCACTCAAAAAATTTGAAAATTTTTAAAAAATAGCCGTTAAGATTGAGAAACTGTACAACACTGATTGGTATTATTAATAAAGCAGAACTTGAACGGTCTGGCAGCGCTGGACGGTGTAATTAAACTTGATTTTGTCACTTTTTGTTTTTTGCTTTTTATATTAATTAGTTCGTCAAAGTTATATTATTTTCTAACAACAAATATTTTAAAAAAGGACTTTACTCGCCAAAGGACGTGTCTGCTTTTGTTTCTTAAATGAATTTTTATTTGAGGTAATTTTAAGATCGCGCTGCGGTCACACTGAAGCAAACAACTTCAAATAATACCGTACAGTTTAAAAGAAGAAGATTGCTCATTTCGCGTTGGTAAATTAATAAAATAATACAAATACATTTGTGCGGAGAATGGAATCCACTAAAGGTAAGCGAGCATTAAGCCTAATTGAATATGTTTCCGGGATAACTAAGTCCATTTCTCTGAACAACAAAGAAAACGATGCTGGCGTCTTGGCGCCGTTGCAGGAGGACGCCATTGCAGCTGAAACAAACACTCCAGTGGCAAAAAAAACGCGACGAGCGATGCGCAAGAGGATGGACAGCACTTTAGATGAGTCGGAACTGCATCCCGAGCCACCGAAGACACCGGGCACTACGGGCCCTCGCGCTCTAGGCAGCGAAACGCCACGACGCAGCTGCAGGAAGAGTGTGCGGCCGCCCATTGACTATGAAGAAATAGTGCGATCCTCCAAGAAATTGAATTCTGATGAAATTGATGTCCAAGAAGAAGGACAGCAGCCAGCTGTTCAGAAATGGAATGCAGCTGAGGTGGGCAAGAGCACACGCAAGCGCGGCCGCAAATCCAAGCGGGTGACCAGCAAGAAGCTGAAAGCAGAACACGATGAGCAGGAGTCTACTGGTATAGAGCAACCCGGGGATAAACTGCAGCCAGATGTCAAAGAGATGCAGCCAGAGGATAAACTGGAGCAGCTAAAGGATAACTTGAAGCAGCCAGATGCCAATGAGATGCAGCCAGAGGATAAACTGGTGCAGCTAAAGGATAACCTGAAGAAGCCAGGAGTCGAAAAGATGCAGCCAGAGGATAAATTGGTGCAGCTAAAGGATAACCTGAAGCAGCCAGATGTCAAAGAGATGCAGCCAGAGGATAAACTGGAGCCGCTAAAGGATAACCTGAAGCAGCCAGGAGTCGAAAAGATGCAGCCAGAGGATAAACTGGTGCAGCTAAAGGATAACCTGAAGCAGCCTGGAGTCGAAAAAATGCAGCCAGAGGATAAACTGGAGCAGCTAAAGGATAACCTGAAGCAGCCAGGAGTCGAAAAGATGAAGCCAGAGGATAAACTGGAGAAGCAGCCAGTAGTCATCCTTGAACAGCCCGAGATGCCAGAATCTAAATCCAAGAACAAAGCCGTTTCAAGGAAGAGCTCCCGAGTAACCAAAAGAGCAGATACATCCGCTACATCCACGCACAAGAAGAAACGCATTGCCGTATACAAGCATATTGTAGGCGATGAAGATATGGAGGAGCTAGGCTTAACTCCACTCGACTCCGAGGAGGATGCGGGCAAAAAGACCTTGCAGGAAGACCAGATGGTCCACCTCGCTTTGGAAGAGAAGTTAGCTAAAACGCCAGAAACCCTGGTTGAATCCTGTGTTGTAGCTGAACAGGTCGTTCAGGAAGAGGAAATGCCGCTTCAACTGCTTGAGGAGGAAGAAATGGCATCCCTAATTATGCTCGACGATGATGATGAAGCCGAGGAGCGGCCACTGAATACAACGTTCGATGCAGATGACACCAAACAAGAGGATCTGAGTGTCATCCTAGTGGACAGTCCCTTAGTTCAGTCAGTCGGGAAGGGACCGAAGTCATCAATTAAAGTGGTTCTCACCTCAGACGATAAAAATGAGACTCTATTAAATGTTGAACTTACATCACAAAAGCCAAAGGGCTACCCTTTTCCCAAGCCATTCGTAACAAAAACCGAGCTATCCGATTCATTGGAGTCATCTGGAAGTGACCAGAATAAGTTGAAGGCAGAACCCGGATATGGACGAAGACGTTCCAAGTCGACCAGCAGATTGGACGATTATACCATGTCGCGGACTGTGAGTTTCCGACATTCTCCCAACGAGGTAGTCAGTGTCGTCGAAATCGACAATCGCTGGAAGGAGGCCGCCAAGACTGAACGTGAGTTTTTGCCTTGGCATACATATGTCCACAGCCTTTTCCTTATCCTACTGATTTGTAGGTGTCACCAATCGCCGCAAACGCTCCAAGTCGTTGGATGAGAAAATCGTCTTTACCAGCCGCCTTCCGAAGCCCAGTAAGTAAACGCAAACTGCAAGCATCCCAGACAGAAAATTAATAATTTATGTTTTCAGAAATTCAAATGCTGCGCAAGCCCAAGCCTGTTACACCCAGTCAGGTGAAGAAGCGCACCAAGCTTCCCGATTTTTCAGCTCTTCATCAAAAAGAGTTCGCAAAGATGAAGAGCCTGGTTGATCACGTGGAGAGTAAGGCCGAGCGCGCCAAGATCCTGACCACTTCAGCCCTAAAGAAGCCGCTAGGATCCGCAGCCAAACAAGCGCAAGGCTCCACTTCTGCGGCAGAGCAAAAACAAGGGGCACGTCCAAAGGCTTCAAAGAAAATCGATATGGCCGCTGATCGTATTGTGGCAGAGAAGAGTCTGCCTCCATCCCGACTGCCATTGAAGAGCGCGCATAATGTAACAGCGGTAACGCGGCCAGCTTTCAATCTGTCCACCGCCACAGTGAAAACATTCAATGCCACAATTAGCAGCAAGCCTGCGGCGGAGTCGCAGAAAAACAAGCTGGCGGAGCGGCGACAACGCCACATGGATATGTTCAAGGGCAGAGCAGCGACGAAGGCTCAAGACAAGAAGGGGGAATTTATCCGAGGAGTGCGCCTAAATCGGCGCTTTGAGCTGCAGATGCAGCACCGTAAACATCTTGAGGAGGATTAATTTTAGTGTTTTTCTGTTTATTCTATATTTAAAAAAATGTTAAAAAGTATTTAAGTATTTGCGTCAACGAGTCGCTTTTGTGAAAAATTCGACGCCTCAAGCTGTAGATGCAGCACCCTGAACAATGTGTTTAGTGTTTTTCGTTTTATTCTCTATTTAAATTCAAGTATTTGCGTTAACGTTTTTGCTTTTGTCTAAAATTCCTTCGAAGAAGTGGGATAGATTTAAATTAGTTTTTTCTTTATATTTACATACTTACAAATAATGTGGTTTTTATACTTTTAACTAACGTGCATTTAAATAAAAGTACGCAAGCAAAAGGTAAATCCCTTAAAAAAAAAAAACAAATCTATTACATGTTTCCTATAATTTTGTATTTTTATACTGTCGCAAAGGATATTATTTCATTAGTCTAAATGAAACTTTAAAATAGTATTTTCATTACAGGTACAGCAAATGTCGTTTCTGTGTTTATGTACATATATACATATATATATGTATGTATACATATGAAGTACATATGTATGTACATTTGCACAATGTACGAACTTAATTATTGGCACAGTGTTGGCATGTCTGATTTTGGCACAATTTTTCTCTATTAAATATAGAAATATTTATATAAAACAATTTTATTTCAACTAAATAAATTTAATTTTATTCATATATATCTCCGCTAATTAATAATAAAAAACTAAAAAAAAAACAGCTAAATTTCCCTGAACAAAACTATTGGCTAATAGTGTTGTACATAAATCCCAATTCCCAAGAAACTTTGAAAACATACATAAATTAATGCAACACAGGCCAGGTGATTCATTTCAACGTGTGTGCAAAGTTTTTGAGCAGTTTGAACTAATTGTTTTTCTTAAATAAATGTAACCCTTGTTGTTGTTTTTTTTGTCCAAAATAAGTCCTTGCTACAATTGCATGAAATCGAGTTGAGTTGGCAGCCCATTTCCACAAGTAACGGCACTACGAATATTGCCCCAAAAAGGAATCGAACTTTTCGACTTGTTTTACGTTTTCATTCGCTTTGTTTTTTGGTTATTTTGTCACTAGTCCAGGTCGCGTCGCAAAGGGAAAGCAACAACAAAAAGCAGCAGTAACGAGATGTGTGACGCCGCGAATCCAATAAAGCTTTGGCAACTATCCCCAATGGCTTACGGGAAGGGGATTCCGGCGCTGTGCCTGCTGCACCAGGAAATCGAGCATTTCTACCAATATATCCAACCGACGCCTACAGAGTTCTATCTTCGGGCGGAGGCCGTGCGTCGCATTGAGGACGTTTTGCTTTCACTGTGGCCGAGCGCATGCGTGGATATCTTTGGCTCCTTCCGCACCGGCTTGAATCTGCCCATCTCGGATATCGACATGGTGGTGCATCTCGGCGGCTACTGGAGTCCGACGCTGCTGCATGACCTGGAGCGCGAGCTAGTGACCCGCGAGGTGACGGATCCGGTGACTGTCACTGTGCTGGACAAGGCCTCGGTGCCGGTGGTAAAATTTACGGAGCGCATCTCGCGGATCAAGTTCGATGTGTCGTTTAATGAGGCTGTGTCCGGCGTCCAGGCCGCCAAGCTGATCATGGAGTTCATCCGGCAGTTCCCCGAGCTGCCCAAGCTCGTAATGGTGCTGAAGCAGTTCCTTCGCCTACATGGCCTCAACGAGGTATACAGCACCGGCGGCGTCTCCTCCTACGCGCTGACCCTAATGTGTGTCAGCTTCCTGCAGCAGCAGACGCACACCAACAAGAAGTACAACAGCAGCAACAAACTAGGCCAGCTGCTCCTGCAGTTCCTCGAGTACTATGGCCGCAAGTTTGACTTCCTAAAGTACTCCATTTCGGTGCTTAGCGACGGTGGTCGCGTGGAGAAGGAGCACCTGCGATCAACGCTGGGCGGAAATAACTGGCAATCGGTGCTCAGCATCGAGGATCCGGTGACCCCCACCAACGACATAGGACGAAGCTCGTATGCAGCGCTGCATGTGATACAGGGATTCGAGGCCGCCTTCCTCAAGCTCTCCAAGTTGGTGGACTCCGACCCGGCAAAAATTAAGGGTCCCATTCTGGGCAGCATTTTGGATGTGCCACAGGACGTGCTCAACTACCGCGCTTGGGTGCAATTCAACTTCCAGCACATTCTGCCTTCCCGCAGCAGTCACAGTTCCAGTTTCAGTTCCGCCTCCGAATGCCAGCCAGAGCATCTCAAGCCGAGCAGCCCAGCGTCCGACACAGAAGACGTGCGGGACAACCGTCATGGATACCGCCGATGAGGAGGAGATGGATGGTCCGTTCCGAAGTTTAGATTTAGTTCGCTTAAGTAGCATTACGTTAAGTTTAGTTCTACGGCATATTTTATACAATGACTACCATAATAGGTTTTTCGGTTCACTTTTATGCATGGCATATATTAGAGCTGTAATTTAAGGCTAGCACTAGCGTACCTATAGCCATTGTCTTTACATAAAAATATAGCAGACCGATTGAAGATATTTTTAAATCTAATTTTTACATTATATATTGTCATTTCAAATTAAAGAAATTGTGGCGCTCTTAAATACGGTCTTTATATTCAATAACTAATCGAACAATCGGCTTTCCAACTATCGATAGGTACTGTCATAGGTTAATCGTTATCGTTAGTTGCTGCAACACGTGCGCGCTTATTTTATAAGGAAATCTTTTGTTTTTAACCATTAAAATATATTAAAAACGCAACCCACTGACCACCATGTCCATCCGGGAGAAGCTGCTAATGAAGAAGATTGTGAAGAGGGAGAAAATGAAGAAGGAACTGTCGCAGAAAAAGGGCAAAGGAAAGCCCCAAGTGCCCGAGCCACCGCAACAGAAAAATAATAAAGCGGGCAAAAAACAGCAAAAGCCAAGCAAAAAGCATGTGGAGCAAGAGGAGGGTGAGACCGGGAATATTTGGATGCCCAAAGCATATGAATGTGACATTTTTCATTCCGCAGACGACGAATTAGAGGAGGATTTCCAGGAGGCACCAGCGCTGCCCAAAAAGAAGCAACAAAAACAACAGCAAAAACGGCAACAGATTCAGGTGGCCAACTCGGATTCGGACTCAGATGAAGAGGAGGAGGACGACAGCGAAGACCAGGAGGAAGGGGACAGCGAAGACCAGGAGGAGGAGGATGAAGACCAAGATGTGTCCAACGCAAGTGAGGAGGATGAGCCGGAGAAAGGTCAGTTTCCGGGACAATTGAAAGACATTCAACTACTAATGATGATTTAAAGGCGAATTTGAAGAGCTCTGGAGCAGCGAGTTAATGCTGCCAAGGGCAAGCATGAAATCTATTTAAAAACGAACTGAAGAAACCCCTTTTAGCACCTCGAAAACCTAAAATGAATCTTCATTAACCATACTCCATATTTCAGATGAAGCTGATGATGAACCTGTGCCCGCCAAGAAGACAAAGCTGCTGCCCAACAAGCTGCAGAATGGCAAACCAGTGAAAGATGATGAGCCCTTCACGGTGGAATCATCTCTAGCGGCTCTGGATTACCGGGACTCGGATGATCGAAGCTTCAGTTCCTTAAAGGGAGCCGTATCCGAGGCGACGTTGCGAGCTGTCAAAGAGATGGGCTTCACCGAGATGACTGAAATCCAGGCGAAATCACTGACACCCCTTTTGAAGGGACGCGATCTTGTGGGCGCTGCCCAAACGGGATCAGGAAAAACTCTGGCCTTCCTCATCCCCGCCGTGGAGCTGATCAACAAGCTGCGATTTATGCCGCGCAACGGCACCGGTGTGATAATCATCTCGCCAACCCGGGAGCTGTCCATGCAAACGTTTGGTGTGCTCAAGGAGCTGATGGCACACCACCATCACACCTATGGCTTGGTGATGGGCGGCTCCAATCGTCAGGTGGAGAGCGAAAAGCTGGGAAAGGGTATCAACATTCTGGTCGCCACGCCCGGCCGCCTGCTGGATCATCTTCAGAACTCGCCCGATTTTCTGTACAAGAATCTGCAATGTTTGATTATCGACGAGGTGGATCGTATATTGGAGATTGGATTCGAAGAGGAGCTCAAGCAAATCATTAATCTGCTGCCGAGTAAGAAACTCGACCTTCTCCAAAACACTAGTGCTTGGATTAACCTTTTGATTCCTTTCAGAACGCCGCCAAACAATGCTGTTCTCGGCCACACAGACGGCTCGCATCGATGCCTTGTCCAAATTGGCCTTGAAGGCGGAACCCATTTATGTGGGCGTCCACGATAACCAGGACACGGCCACCGTTGACGGTCTCGAGCAGGGATATATTGTGTGCCCCTCCGAGAAGCGACTCCTCGTCCTCTTTACGTTCCTCAAGAAGAACCGCAAGAAGAAGGTGATGGTATTCTTCTCATCCTGCATGTCCGTCAAGTACCACCACGAGCTCTTCAACTACATTGACCTGCCGGTTACCTCCATCCATGGCAAGCAAAAGCAGACGAAGCGAACGACGACCTTCTTCCAGTTCTGTAATGCCGAGTCAGGCATCTTGCTGTGTACAGATGTGGCTGCCCGAGGTCTGGACATTCCCCAGGTGGATTGGATCGTGCAGTTCGATCCTCCAGATGATCCGCGCGAGTACATTCACAGGGTGGGCCGAACGGCCAGAGGATCGGGCACCTCGGGCCACGCCCTGCTTCTGATGCGACCCGAGGAGCTGGGCTTCCTGCGTTACCTTAAGGCCGCCAAGGTGCCGCTCAATGAGTTTGAGTTCTCCTGGCAGAAGATCGCAGACATTCAGCTTCAGGTGGGTCTTTAGGTAGATTAAGAAATTTTATCAAATTTACAAAGTGGATGGGTGCTTCTGAAGTTTTACTTTTCTTATCTTTGTTTATAAAATGCATTTCTCCCTAAATTACTTTGTTAAATTTACCCGAATGTAGACTAAACCTTGCACTTTTTCTTGTCCTCTTGTCTTTTGCAGTTGGAGAAACTCATAGCGAAAAACTACTTCCTCAACCAGTCGGCCAAGGAGGCATTCAAATCATATGTGCGGGCCTACGACTCGCACCAGCTGAAGCAGATCTTCAATGTGAACACGCTGGACTTGCAGGCGGTGGCCAAGAGCTTTGGATTCCTGGTGCCGCCCGTGGTTGACCTGAAGGTGGGCGCGGCCAAGCGCGAGCGGCCAGAGAAGAGAGTTGGTGGCGGTGGTTTCGGTTTCTACAAGCAGATGAACGAGGGATCGGCCTCCAAGCAGCGACACTTCAAGCAGGTCAACCGGGACCAGGCCAAGAAGTTTATGCGTTAGTCTTAGATTAAGCAGATATACCATTGCACATTGTAGAGTCTGCTACCTTATTTGAGTGTGTATGTATACATATATAGGCAAGAGATATTAAAGTAAATGTTTCCATTTCACGAATTCACGTAACCATTTGGCAGGCCGGGCATCATCACCATCAGCTCACTCGCATCCCACTCTCATCTCTCGATGCGGATGTGGCTTCTCCTTATTTGTGGCTTGTTTGTTTCAAATGTTTATTGTTGTCGCCATCGAGTCGAGTCGAGTCGCGACTTCCCAAATTTGGGCGATCGCCGCCGCTTTTTATTTCGTGTTTCGCCCGCTAAATTGTGCCAGTTTATGGCCCACGCTCCCGCCCCAGTGCCCCTCAAACTGTGCCGGCTGTGGCGCTGCTGTTTGTTGGCACAACTCTAATCGATAATCGGGCCGCTTAATCAATTGCTGACTTATGGGCGCCCACTGCACATTTGCGCATTTGCCAATTGAAGCCAAAAGCAGCCGCAGCAGCACTAGGCGATCAATTTTCCAATTCAAACTCGTTCCACCCGCCCTCTTAAGAGATTCCATCACTTACTCGCATGCATGTGGCCGAAAATGCTTTGCAAAAATTACAGTCCAGCTTCAGTTCAGTTGGAAAGAGATTTTCTCAGTTTATCCCTTTTGGTCTTTGAAGCTTTCTGAAGAAAATCAAAATCCCTACATCACTGGGGGATAAGCATCAGAATTTCAAAATAAAATGCAAGTCAAAGCTACCGGTTTTTTTTATATGGGTTAATGAGCTTAATCCTGTCCTAATTGCATCGATAAAACAGCAATGTACATATGTATATTATATATTTAAAAATCAAACTCCTATTATTTATCTGAAGGAAAAAAAATACCGAGTTCTGTTTATCACCAAATTGTGCTGCCAAGATCAAGCTTTTGGTTGCTTGGATAATTTTACCATTATTTATTGCACCATTGCCTTTTGAAAGAAAGGACAGAGTCCTTTTTTAAGTTGACTTTTTGAGACCTAAAAGACCTAATTTTAATTAACGCTTTAGATACCCAAAATTTCTCGGCACGAGCTTTATTTTTACTTTACTAAAACTTAAACTGAAGAAGTTTTTAAAATAGTATTGAAATACAAGATATATGTAGATAAAAAATAGTAATAGTAATTTCATAATATTTTCCCACGGCTTTTGCTTTTCCCTAATTCTTTTTAAAATTTCTAGATAATGGATTGGGATTTACCTTTTCGTGCTGTTGTAGACGTTCAACTGTAAATGCGCAGTGGTTGGCGGCCATCGAAATGTATCAGCAAATTAGATGTGGTTGGTGGGGGCGTGGGCGTGACGAATGTCGAAGACCACAACGCCATACACCCACATGCATATGGACAATATGTATGTATTGCGAACGCTGTGCTAACGATGATTCTGTGAATGAATACCAAAGCGCGATTGGTACTGCCTTCATTCATTCATGCGTCCCTCGGAGATCGTGGTTAGGTTAGTTTTGCCTAGTTTTGCGGCTTGTTGGATTCAATCAGCTGCCGGAGTGTAAATGCAATGTGGAAACTTTATGAATGGAATCGGGAAACGGGAAGCGGGGATCGGGGGCTGGCTGGCTCCACCTGTGAGTCGAGGCGTGTGACGTATAAAATGCATATGTACAGGCGACAAAACTCACATTAATTTATTGATTATAATTAGATTTGATTTCGTGTTTGTTGCAAGTTTTTCATACAATATCTGGTAAAGGTTTTAAGACCGCTATTTGATCACGCTTTTCTTTCAAAATTATTTAGATACGGATTCTAAAATAATACTTTATTAAAGGAATCTACATAAATGTACAAGTACTTCATTGATAACATTTTACTAAATACTGACACTATTGGCCAGTATCTATCAGATATATAGATGTAGAGTCATATTTTAACTGACCAGCTGTCTATTAACATAAATGACCTTGTCCACATATTATTATTCAAAGAGCTATTATGTTCATCCCAAAGAAAAAAGTACATTCAATATTGAGGCCAGGTGGAAACCTCTTTGGACACCTTAGTGGGCTGTGCCCCTGCCCAACGATGTGTGAGTGTGTATCCACCAGTACAAGTACTACATGTGTGGGTGTCTCAGCTTGGCTTTTTCTGGGCCTGCAGCAGGCCCCAAAAACCCACAAAATCTCAAAAAACTGGAAAACCGGAGGAGAAGGCGGCGCCCACACGCGTGTCATGCGTAATGGAAACAACTACAAACTGGTTAATAGCCGTCCGACCACCGCCTGTCTTTTAAGCCAACATACTGCTAATTACACACTCTCACACACCGGAGATTTCTGTGTCGGTGGTAAATTAAGAAACAGAATGGTTAATTTGGCGGTGTTCAATGGACAAAGCAGCCGTTAAATGTCTTGGCCAAATTTGCATTTGGCCCGAACGTGCAACAGACAAATAAGGATTCCTCAGCCTGGTCAGCAGTTGGAGCGTGAACAATGAGTGTTACTCCGCCTGGTGGTTTGTCAATCTCTCTGTGGAACCACTTCCTTATATGCACGGCATATCGAAGTGCATTTCAGATGCAATATTTCTCTGTCCTTAGCCAAATAAAGTGTAATAACTTTGGCCCCACAATGGTAAAGCAATTATGATTGTACTGTGGTGGAAGCGCTTTTAAATAAAATAACCAATAATTAAAATATCTTAAAATCCAGTTGATAATACATACCGTTGTTCCGCCCATTTTGTCAATTTCCTCGTCAAACTTTACAGCTGCTGGAGAACTTTTTTTCAGTTCCCTAAGAAAACCGAAAGTGCTACCCGATACGACCCACATACAATGCAACACCAAATGAAAATTCCAAAGCCCCAGAGAGATTAGTGGCCCACGAAAAACTTGGCACTTTGGATCCGCCAGATGTCCAAATAGAAATGCACGCTACGTAGGTGTATCGGATTGGAAAGGGCTTTGGGCTTTTGCCGCGCAGAGATGTGAATCGGAAATCCATAAGCATACAATGTCTCAATCACTACGCACATTGACACATATTTCAATGGCAGTAAAACTGTATAATGGGGCCGTATAATATAATGCCGGCCCACACACAGACCAAACCGCGATCCCCCTTGTTTCGAACCGCGCCAAGCCAAGTGCACACGAATTTGGTGGGACTAGGGGACTTGTCGCGGCCAGGTGAGGTGGCAGTTCGGTGGTGGGCGCCTGCTTTCCAATGGAACAACAGAGTGGCCAATGTCCATCCAAGACTTCGTCCACTCCAAACTTTCACGTCTCATTTAAAAGCATGCGGGTGCTGGGCTGCACTGAGAAAATAAGCCATAAAGATTAACCAGATTAATACGTAATATGTTTTGAATAAATTAAAAATAGAATATAAAATAAAGATTATAATATTAATATATGTATATAATATAATCTCATCTCCATATGTAGATATATCAAGAAAGATATTTTAAATCTTTATTCACGCAATGGGCTATATTTGAATAGCAAGTCGTGGTTTTATTACAAAACAAGAAAGAAAACTAACTTGGGGAAGCCGAAATTTGTATATCCTTGCAGTTTGCCATAGGATTATATCATCGAATCAAAAATCTATCATAATTTAGCCAAAAATGCATTCATTTCAATACGGAAAGCTTTTCTAGGCTAGTTTTTTCCAGGTTAACAAGTCTTCTTACTGAATTTTTAACTTGAAGACATCAATACATATATATGTATATATTTATTTCCCATTTTTTATAATTTTAACTGTTTGTAAAAAGGCGCGCCTATTGGTGATGATCAAGATACATATATGTACACATGTAAATTTTTATTATTATTTTCTTGGTATAAGTGCGACAAGTAAACCATTTTTATTGTGGATAATCAGGGCGTGTTTTTCCCTGTGTGTGTAAGGCACTTGAAAACATACGGAAGCCAGCGAAAAGTGTCTTTTTGCGGTGGAAAGTAAAAGTTGTCGTCGGCCTAGGGTCGCTTATATGGCGAAGCTGTCGAAACGCTCGCGAATGCCAATTTTCCCACATACATTTCGCGGCAGAGTTAACAAAGTTAACACCAACATTTGGCCAGTACAGGTTCGGGGGCCCATTTGCATGGTATTATGGGCAAAATGCTAGCCCCCGCATAATATGTCCGCTTGGTTCTAATCGGCCAGCAATTTCCGTGAGCAATTAATACTTTTGGTGGTATGGTTTAACAATAAAAAAAATCTGTATTTTTTAGCCTTGTCTCCATCAATATATATTTTACTAAAAAATCGAAGTGTTTTTCTTTTTTACCTGTTATATCCCTCTTGGCCTTAATTTAAATTCAACGCGCCAAATGGCTGCCGACTACTAAGCCGGGTGGCAACGCCACGCGGTAATCGCATGCCATTAACTAATCGGTCATTTTTAATTCGGTGATTGATTGCCCACTTTCGTATTTAACCATTTTGGGTATGTTTTGCAATTTGTCAACTTAAATATTCACATTTAAGGGCAAAATATCTGGAATAAGCGAACCAGCTGCACAACTCTATTTGGCCGAGCTGGCAACGCTGGCTACTGATCTCTCACATTAACAACATGGTGGTGAGTAAATATTGTCAGAGAGCGCGTGACGTCACAAAATCAGTTTGGTGACAAATTTGTATGGAAGAATTTAAAAGATTCGTTATTATTTTAGTTATGATAACTAAGATATATTACTGTTTGTATTAAATAAATAGATTGTATTAAATCAATAGTTGGACAGACAACATTTTTTACTTAGTATACATATATGAGATTAGGAATTCAATATAAATTAGCTTTTAGAACATAGAAAAAAATAACCTATCGTATGTACAATAAAATTATTCATTTGAGTTGCAAACTGTTCGTATTTTAAGTCTCATTTACACAATTTCAAATATGTTGGCATACAAAATCGATTTTGTGACGTCACGCGATGAGAGAGCGGAGCAGAGCGCGCATGCTGAAAACGCCACCCCGTGATCGCACTGGCATGATCTCACACTTACAACGTTTTGTGCTCTGCGCTTCGCATTCAGTTTCTTTTTCTCTTTCTTTGCGCACGGTTCAGTGGTAGAAAAACTAGGAGGAATCGTCCATTTCCAGTGTAGTCCGAGATCGTTCCTGTCCGACTCGAATATATCAAATAAAAAAAAAGGAATCCTCAAAGAAACAAAGAAGTGTGTACCAACGGAAAAAGCATAAAACATTCAAATCGAAACGCAATGCGAGTGAAAACGAAACGAAGAATAAAAGCCAGAAGCCAGCAGGCGACAACAACAAATACATAATCAGCAACTGTGCATATTTATGCGAAATTTTCAACGTTTTGAGTTTATATTCGATTAGTTGCCAACACGTTAAGAGTCCAGGCAAAGGAATTTCTCACCTATTTGTCTAAAACCACGGAAAATAAGAAGAATAATTTGCATATAAAATTATTTTCTTTTTGTTGTATTTGCTGTTGCAGCAGCCAAACGAGCGAGCGAGAGAGCGAGATCAGTTATTTTGACATTCTGCTTTCATTCATCTCCGTCGTGGTTGTTGCGCTCACCCTCACACATACCCGATTTTACTGTATTTGCCTGTGCCTGTGTGCGATCGCCGAGGAATTTTCTGTCTTCGCTTTCGACTTGCGCCCTCTCTGAGCGCGCCGTTTTTCAGTCTCTCTCTCTTTCTCTGCATGTTGTTGTTGTTTCGTCTGCTGATCGAAAGAAAAAGACTTTTTGGGTGGAGTTGTTTTCATTTCGTTTTCTGTTATAATTGTTGCTCGCGTACGAATCTTAATGAATTTCTGTAACTCCCACAGTAACTCGTGAAATCAGAAGAAATTGTGCAATAAGTAATAAAAGTAGAGACAAAATCCAGTTAAAATTGTAACCAGAATCTCGCCGAGAATAAACAAAGTTCCCCACCAATACACACACAAAACACACACAACCAACACACAATGAGTGTCTGTGAGAGCAAAGCCGTTGTGCAACAACAGTTGCAGCAGCAGTTGCACCAACAGGCCGCCGCCGCCGCAGTAGCTGCTGCGGCTGCCGTGCAGCAGCAGCAAGCTCAGGCTCAAGCGCAGGCGCAGCAACAGGCCCAAGCACAGGCTCAAGTCCAAGCGCAGCAAGTCCCACAGGTGGTGGTGCCCCAGCAGCACCTCACGCCGCAGCAACAGCAGCAAAGCACACAGAGCATCGCCGACTATTTGGCCCAGTTGCTCAAGGATCGCAAGCAGTTGGCCGCCTTCCCCAACGTCTTCACCCACGTCGAACGTCTGCTGGACGAAGGTAAGCTACTTACCGGGGGAATCCCCACATCGTTAGCAAGGAATCTTAATAAACGGTTTAAAATGTGCAGAAAATATAATTATACCAGGTTATGTATTTATGTATTTGTTACACTTGCTTTGCGAGTCTATAAAGGGAAATAGGTGATCAATTTTGTGACGGGTAATTTTACGTCAGTGCTATGAAATTTTATTTTTTTAAGATACATACATATGCTAAAAGTAAACATTTTTAAAATTATGGGTCTAATCAGAATTGCTTAATAATACTTTTCATAGTTTTGAAACACTTCTCTTACATGTTCCGGTTGATTCTTAAAGATAAACAATTTTCGGAAAAAGCAGATCGCAAATTTTGCAGTTTTGGTAAAACTTTTGCAGAAACGTAATAAATCCAGTGTACACATGCTTTTACAAAAGTACCAAAACATTTTATAATTGCATTCAATCAAAAAACACCTTTGCGGATGGAAAATGGAATATACATACATACATCATGTAAATATGTGGGATCGGAATCTAAAGAAATTATAATTTCTAGAAATCTAAGACCATTTATATTGTAGGATTTTGAAATTTAAACTTTTTAAACTTAGGCTTTAATTTGGTGTTTTATTTTTTTCATAAATTTCTGAGGTTATATAAAGAATACCAAAAAAGTGTTTTAGTTTTGAGTTTTAGTATTATAGCTGGATCGGATTTGAAACATGATTGGAGCTCCTGGAGTTTGAATTATTGGGTTAAAAGGCCCGACGATCTGGCGTGTCTGGTTTGTGTCTTCCTCCCTTCCTTTTCGCCAGCTCCTCTCCTCTTCTCCGGCGGCGATCGTCTCGAGTTCTGAGTTCATTCCACCTTACAGCAAAAGAACCGAAAGAAGAGATGTTTGTTATTTTTAGTGACTTCCTTTTTGTGCGCCTCTTCGCGAGCGCGCTTACTCGCCCGCCTCTCTCTCTGTTTTCGCTCTCTCCTTTTGTATGTGCTTGGCCCCACACTTGACTTCCCTGTATTGCCTTTGTTGTTCCTATTATGATTTCTTTGTTGACTCGGCCATTCGTACACAAAAATGGAGAGGGAGATGGAAGACAGAACCCCCCGGGGGAGAATCCCCCGGCCCGCTCGCGCTCGAATGCGGTAAAAGTGTAGCAAACGTATCCGAAAGATGCATGAATTACCGCCGCGGCCCACGCCCGACCGAAATCTTAAAGATACCAAGCAAACACTCTTAGCGACAAACCAACAAAAGTCAACTTTCGGGGCGGAAAGAAGGAAGGATGAGGGCGGCGGAGGGAGGAGGCGTGCCACTACCTGGTCGCATCTTGTATCTTGTATTTCGTATCTCGCAGCTCTCGTTTCTGTATTTGCCCAACATCTGTTGCCCATATGCAGGCCGGCAGCGAGTGTATGTACGGGTGTGTGAGTGTCGCCTCGTAATGACAAAATTATGTTGCACAGATACACTTACAGATATAGATAGACAGATCTACGGATCCGCACCCCGCAGATACGGATTTTCACGGTGCGGTACTTGCGGATTGCTAGGTACCGGTACCAAGCAACCAGGGTATGCACTGATTTGTGTAAAATATAATTTTAAAACTTCCGCACTCTCTTTGACAGTCTTTGACCAGCTACCAATTTTGCTAATATTAAGATTTAGTCAAAAATAAAAAAAAACACTATGAAAACATCAATTACCACATAAATTTACTTTTTTACTGTATAAAAGTAGATTGTAGGATTCTTTCCAATATCAATCCAATTTAAAACACGATTTCGATTATATAAATAATTACTTATTATCTAAAAATAATTTCTTAGAACGCTCAATATTAGCTTTTAGTTATAATTATGATTATGATGCATAAGTTGTTACTAAAGAAATATACGAGCATTTTTACTTCTGTAATAACATCAATTTATTTGAGCACTTCGTTGCATATAATAATAACAAGATACTGATCATTTCTTGATTAAAATAATTTCCAAGAATAAGAACCTTATCATTACCGATCTGATTATTGATCACCGGGTATCGCAAAGTCGGAAAACTAGCCTAAAACCATTTATTCTTGTTTTGGTTTTTTTTCTGGCATTGCTGCAAACTAGTTTGCCTGTCTACAAATTGTATTTGCTAAAAGCAAAGCGTTGACAATTTGTAAAACTCGTTCCCCCAGACGCAAAAATTGGAGGAAGAGAAAAATATACACAAACAGTCCAAAGAAACAAAAACAGTCCCAGATTTGGAACCCACCTCGCTGGCTTATCAGCTTAGTGGGAGTGTGTCGAGGCGCTCGGACTGGATTTGGGACCTGGGAACCCGGAGCGGAGCGACCACTGTCCATGGCTGTAGTAGATACACATCCACTGCCGCTAACGGCTTTCAACTTTTCAACTTGCTAGAAGTTTTCGGTTTTTTCTCATTTTGCAACTTTCTCTTTTCAATTGCTGTCGTCGCTGGGTTTTGTTTTTGTTTTCGTTGACTGCTTGACATGCGGGCCAAAAACTCGGCGTTCACATGCGGTCGGTTGAGCTACCCAAAAAAAGAGTTTATGTTTTGCCCTTTTTCCCCGGAGGTTACAGGGAATGTATTATCGGGGTTGGCTTGCCTTGAATATTAAATATTTGTCTGCCCTAGAGTTGTCAATAAATTTGTAATGAATTCATGGGATCAATTTTTAATTAATGTGATAAAAGTTTAAATCAAAGAAACAATTTTGAAATGCAGTGTAAAATTAAAAAGTAAATCTAAATTAATACTTTTATACAAATCTTTTCTTTTCTTTAACTCATATCATTCATTTTTATTCTAAAAGTATCGTCTAAATTGTATTTCCTCTGTTATATTTATATAAGCCATATTAATTCAATCTCCAATTTAACAATAAAATGTTTATGTTAAAAGCCGTGCTGCGCATTTTTATTCAAATCTTATTCAGAACGAGCGTCCTACATTCATACAAATGCTTACTTTTGATGCCATTTTTCAACACAAGCATAAGTTAAGTAGCTTAAAATGTTTTTCAATATATTTGTTTGTAGATACCTGCATATACTTTGGGTCTGTCAGTGATATTGCGAGAGATCTAATTAGGTTCCTGCCTTACCTCAAGCAACACCTACAACAACACACACCGCCGCTATAGCTGCCTGCCTTTGAGGTTGTGGTTGCCGTTTCAAATATTGTTATTGTTGCGTTGTTGCGGGTGTGCAGCAATGTTTGCTTGGGGTTCTGCTTCTGGCCGCAATCATCCGTTGGCTACCTGTTGGGCGCTCCGCCGTTCACTTGAAATGCACAGCTTGCGATTACATTTGAATGGCTGTCTGTGTAGAAATATCTATGTATATTTACAGTGCGTTTCGCAGTTGTAAGACTCGCTAAATAATGCGTAAAAGTAATAGAAATGATAAATCAAAAGTAAACAAAATCCAAGAAAATCCAAGGTTCTTGAACAAAATATATTTAATTTCTTTGCCTTTTTTTTTACTTATAATAAATGTTGTGCTTTTATTTTGTAATAATATTGATTATGAATAATGATTGTGTTACTTATTCTATTCTGTATTATTAAATTTGTCGAGGATGTATTAAAATATTTAAGTATCTTGTAGATCCTTTTTATCAATCTATATCATAAACGAATGAAACATACTGTACACTTGTATATTTTTCTACATACGCTGCTTCCTTCTGTTCATTTGCCGCGTTTTTATCGTCTTCATATTCGCTCGACGCTTTTGGCACTGCTGACATAAATTTTTGTTGTTATTTTGACGAGTGTTGTTTGTTTTTTGGGATCTCTGACTCACGCCCAAAAGCGAAACAAAACGAAGAATGAGTTTTAAGTTTTGAGTTTTGGCTGCCAGCATTCGCATTGTATCTGCTAGATAGCTTTATGACACACGCCGCTGGAGCACGTTTCTTCGCCCGAATTTGAATCCATTTCTGTATCTGTATCTCCGGCCGCTGCTGCCGTATCTGTATCTCAGTCGTATCTGTATCTGCTGTTGCTGATGCTCTCCGCTATTCATAGTCGTCGCATTTTGCACAGTTGAAGTGTGCCTAGACTGTGTGAATAGTAGAGACGACGTCAGGAGAGCAGCACGCCGATCTCGGGTTACCGGCGACCAAGCATAACTGCACGTACAATATCGCACTCGCAGATATCACTTGGTCGGTCCGCCAGATATCACAGATATCTTCCGCATGACGCTTGTTTACCTGGGCCATAATGCAAAATAATGGCCAGAGGACGGCGCAAACAATCGTTTGATATGATAAATTCCTGGCAGGGGGAAGCTACGCCCACACCTGACCGAAATAAAAATAGCGAAATACGCTATTACTGCAGCCAAGGTGTATCTGTCAGATATGCATCCAAGTCGAACAGCGACACAGCCTGTATATTGTGCATCCGAAAACCTGAGAGATAAAAACCAGAAAATAGCAGGCCAAAATCAAATTACGTACACCCGCATCGTGTGAGTGTTTATATGGCCGATATATGTATATATCTATATATATGTATATATATAAAGTATACACCGGATTGTATATATAGTTGGCCGAATCGCGGCAGTCTGTATGAGTGTGCGTTTTCGGCGATTCTCGGATACAGAAATTTTCTTTTTCACTCCGTCCGACATTTTTCATGAAAATTTGAAATGTGTTTCATTTCATCTAATTTTAGATTATTGGAAAATGGTCTTTCGCTGCCATCGTAGCTGTTGGAATTTCGTTTCGTTTTGGATTTTCACCGTTTTAGGGCGTTGTTTTCTTCTGGCCAGAAGACTCGTTGAGTCAGAGTCATTAAAATCGGAAATTGAAGTGGCTTGTTGACATTAATGTGGCGGCTGCTGCTGCTGTTGGATTCGCTCTCTTCACCACCGGGTCGAATGCAAACACAGCGAGCTGAAAGACAAACAACTGATTGGAAACTGATGAGCCCATCCTCGCCTTAAAAAAAAGATACATTCGATTCAGCCGATCACCAAAAGTTACAATCGATTTGTTGTTTTTTTTTATTATTATTATTTACCAGAGACCAAGCACACAGCAAGAAATCATTATAGTTTAATTTTGGGGATGGTTGTACTCCTTTCTTAAATTTTTCAATACTCAAAATGTATTTCTTTACAAGATTAATGGTCGAATGAAATGTCATTTCTTAAATTTCAATTGCAAAAATGTTGAAATAGTTAAAAAGTTGTTATAAATTGATACAAGGATTTTTTAAAAGTCCCCAAATTTATAAATATTTTTCACTGTGCAGCAGAAATAGCTGAAAGCTGCCATGAGCATTTTAATTTAGTATTTTCATAGGCACGGCTTTCGGTCCTGGGCTTCCACGTTCCCTAACTGACGTGCTCATAAATTTCTTGACAATTGTTATGCGGAACGCGTAGCCCTCCATCCTATTTTCCTCCCCGTCCCCTTGCACCCGCACAAAAGCAATCGATTTCGTACTCTACCATACAATCATATTACGATCCTATACAATCCGATCCGATTCGAGCCCCTGCCCATACACGTCTCATTGCGTTTTCAAATTCAATTAAAATCTTTTGTCATGACCATCGATCGCGGGCTGCCTGCCGTCTGCTTTGTTTTGATTTGTGATTTGCTGGCGGCCAAAAATGCAGCGATGCGTTTGCACGGAAGTTGACCATGGCTCAAAAAGCAAATAAGCCATCGTTGACAGTTAGTCGATTGCAGTGATGCCACCGACTTTATTGTTGGCATCGAAAGGGCATTGATCGATAGTTAAAGGCCGGTGGGGCGAAAGTTTCTGGGGGGCTGGAGAGTTTTCGTTTCGGCCGATTGAACTCGGCATGGAAAGTGGTTGGGAGTGGACTGATTAGATAACGGAATGCACCCTTATAATCTAATGACAGTATTACGTATAGGTATTTGATGTAAGAGGCTTATAAAATTAGTTGATTAGGTTTTTACATATATTGATGGTTAAAAAACTAAAGAACTTTTGGCTAATTCCTTGATATATCTATAGTTTACATTTATAATGGATTAATCCGACAGAATCTCACCGATCATGGAATTTTCAAGAGCTCATTCTGAACAGATCTTAGAGGAGCAATTAATGGGCCACTTGTTTGCTATTGTTGATGCTTACATTTTAACCGCTTCAATTTATGGGTGTAATACCCATGTATCTTCATCTGGAGCAGCTGCACAAGATGCCAGTAGTCAAGGGGGGGAAGAGATACACACTCAGCCTTCAATTAGCGTTTTCCTTGGAAAACGTCTATGTTTCTGCGCTTTTTTTTTCTTCCCCCCTTTTGTATTTTGCCAGCTCCCACACACTCAGTCATGGAGATTACGTCATTTGCCAAGTTATTTGATAGCCAGGCTGCATCGAATGTGTGTTTGTTGCTATTGTGGCAGAACGAATAATTTTTGACAAAAATAGCTAACTCAAAAAAAAAAAAAAGCTCAAAAAACAAAATGGGAAACAAAGCGCGTAATTAAAATATTTTTCACATGCTCGGGTTTCTTCTCGGCACGCAGCTCACACACAACACATGGAAATTTCAGCATGGCGCCCCATTCCTGAACTACCCTTCTGCCCCTCACCGTTGCACTGAGAAAAAATTCGGTCAATCTGGTGGAATTCGAGAGTATGAACCTTTAAGTTGTAGTTTATGAAAAATTAAAGAAAATTTCTGAAACAACCATTCTGCAATAGATTCTCTTGAAGATCCTATTTATTGACTATAAAACTTAACATCCATTAGTTTTATTAAACTATATTTATTAATCCATTTAAATTCCATTTAAATTACTACTTTTAATAAACGAATAAACCTGAAAACAAAGGGTTTAATTCATGAATTCCTTTCGCCGAATTTGATTGTTTTTATTCTCCGTGTACCTCCCCTTTTTCACCACCGAGATGAGGCACGCGACTACCAGCAGCAGCAGCCATGTGGCATTAGACAATTGCTTTAATATGCCACCAGGCAGGCAGCCGACAAGCTGCACAAATTGAACAATTTGATAACAAATGCGATGGCGAAGGCAGGGAAAAGACAAAAGGGGCCCGGGGGAGGGACACTTGAGCTGGAGATACAAAGAGGCAACATTGTGAATATGGCCTTTGAAGTTGCCTTTGGCTTTCGGTGCCATATGGTCGTCTGTATCTGCGATTCTACTCTTCCTGAACTTGCAACTCCTCGACATATATGGGCATCCGAATGGATGCCACTTGAAGCGACCGCAAGTGAATCATTTTTATTGCACCAATGTGTGCATTCGCCATTCGATTTATATCGGTAATCAATTTAATTTTTCAATTGCTTTGAAAAATCCCCTAGGCAAGCACTCCGCTTGGCGTGTGAAATGCGGGCAGCCGCACAAAAGTTAAGTAGTAGCAAATTGCAACCCTAAAGCCAAGAAGCCTCTCCGAAGGAAAAGTATTCAATCGCTGGGATGTCTGGGAACTTTTGTAAAGTAAATTCTTCATACATTGTTTAAGTAATTGGAAATAGTCAAAACAGTTTTAGAACATAAACTTTTATTGGTTTAATGGTTCGCATTCCTTGAACTACAACATCAAAGAATGTAGCAACTTAAAGTATTTTGTGTATAGATGAAGCCTAAAGACCTTTTTCAAGACATTCCTCCTAACACACAAATTAAAATCAAATTTTAATTATTTGTTTGAAAATTAATATATTTTGATTGAAATGGGGTTTGTACTACCCTTTATTATTCCCATAACAAATAACATATTTACCACTATATCTTAATATAAAGTGCAAATAAAACCTTTAAGTGGGAAATAAAAATGATGGGGCCATTCACCACTCGACAAGCTCAAAAAATTAAAACAGCAAGTCAAAGTCAAATTGTCAACAAACTGTGCGACAAACGCCTTTCCCCACTTTTGGGTCTTTGGGCGAGGGTTGTGGCTGTGGCCGTGTATTATTCAAACTATGACAAAACATTAAGAGAGGAAATCATCCCAGCACACATGTGGGCACGAACAATGCCAAAAATATGCGTCATAAGTGGGAAAACAAAGTGAACTTAGAGACAACAGCAGCGGCGACAACGTGCAAACATAGGAAATAAGCACAACAACAGATACAGATACGGATTGAGACACTCTGCTTGACTAGCGATGCTATCTCTTGATTTGCCCACAGTCAACTATGAGCAGCAGCATCATTGATTCAAAACAATTAACAGAAGCGTAATGCTAAAAAAGAAGAACATACGAAAAGTGGAAAAGAAACTGCTAGCAAGAGATCAAGATACGAATACCGTTGAGCATGCAAATGAGTTTCCATACCCCAAGTACTGTTACAGTCTATCCGTTAGTTCGTTGAATGGCCTGTGACCTTTGTATTTGGGTATTATAAGGTTGTAATTCACATACATTTATTTTTAGTAACTCTGTGGCTTTAAAATGAAATATTTGATATTCGAACTATCTAGTTAAAAGTATTAATACTTATTTTAATTCATATAGGGACTCTAAAGGTGATTATAAACCAATTAATTCTTCCACATATTCTATATTTATTTCATAATTAATATGAATTTTTAACCATTCATACTAAGTGAGTTGTAGCTGTAACACTCGTAGCTCAAACGAACTCAATATAAGTATCTTTGTCTCAATTTCGTTACTTTATTTTAAAGTGCTGGCTGCAATTGGAAAATGCCAGGAGATACAGACCCGTGTCAGCTTTTTGCAGCATGAATGAATCTGAATCTGGCGGGCCAAAGTCACGTCCTCTTGCGTTAACCTGTCGGATGTCGGATGTATCTGTATCTGCGTGTGTGTGTGAGTGCTTGTATCTGATGGCATTTTGGCGTTTTTTCTTTTTGGGGGCCTTAACAGCCGTTTGAGTTTTGCGCTATTTTCGCCAAACGCACAGTCCCAAATCTTTGCAGTTTGCCTCCATTACATTATTTCGGGCGAAAGGTTGTGTTATTTCCTAAAATTTTCAAAATGCAATGTCCCCAAGGGTCTGGAATTGTTGCATTTGCCATCAGCTGTTCGTTAGGCGAACGAGCGGGGGAGGAAATGTGGTTGCATTTGCTTTGGGTCTTGTCTTGCCTGCTTTTTATTTTGCCTTTGCCTTTGTGGTGTCTTTTGACTTTGCGTCTCATTCATTTTCATTTTTGGCAGTTTCTTCGGGTTTGTTTTTGATATGCCATAAATGTTTAATGTCGTGCTGAGTTAGCCAGCCACGTTTTGTTTTGTAGCTGCGTATTTGGGTTAAAAGCCGTTTTATATGGACGCCCAAGCGTTGCTCATGTCAATCATTTGGCTGCGGTAGGCGTATGAATTAATTGCATTGCCCTGCTCCTCAATAAAGTTAAGGTTTTTATTTGTCTAAGGAATTTATTATTTGTAAAATTTTAATTAAAGTCGTAGAAACTTTGAAATGTAGTTGAAAATGAGATGTTTGTTTACATTAAAAACAATTTACGTCTAGGTTTTATTAGAATTTTATAGCTTTCAAAAGAACATTTTTTAAAGTCGTTGAAAGACATAAATAATAACTTATACTTTGCGTTATATTTTTATCTACTATTAAGGACCTTAAAAAACTTAAAAATTACTTTTACTTTGCATTATCTCGACATCTATCCAACTAAGCCTGAATCTATTTTGGTTGGAGATGTCATACAATTGTGGGACGCACATTCATTGGTAATGACAGTTTCTGGCCCTGAAATCTTCGCCCAAGCTTCACTTTCAAATCCGAACTGCCCACTCTGCCAGCTCCTCTCCGCGTCTTTTTTTCTGGCCAAGGACGACCTGCAGCTTATCAGGCTTGACAACAGCTGAATGTCATTGGCATATGCATTACGTCTAAATATATGTATGTGTGTAGACGACTCTAGGTGTAGATCGAGTGCACTTGCATTTTCAAGCCATACGTGTGTAGGCTTTTCCGGTTTTCCACGCATCTCGAAAACCCACACAGCTGCACTCACATAAATATTTTGTCACACAAAGCGACACTTGGGGCGGAGACAGCCGAACAAAGTGTAGGGAAAGGAGCAGAAACAAAAACAAAAATAAGTATAAATTAAAACGAAGAGAGAGAGATTGACAAGAGCCCGAAGTCGAGTGACTAAAAATACACAAGAAACGTGGGCGCTCGGCAAAATGAAATAAAAAAGCACGAGGCAAAAGGCAAGGAAAAGGTGTTAAGAACAAGTTGCACACTCAGCCCAAATCCAACTGGCTAAATCTACCCACCACCTACATGTCGCCGGGCCTAAAGCTAACAAGCATGTGCGTATGTGTACTTAAAGACATTTATTATTATAATAAATCCCATTCAAGGCAAGAGACAACGGGCCAGAAAAAAAGAAAAGGCGGCAGCTTTGGCTCTTGTTTCAAAACGAGTTGTTGGCCACACTTCAATGTTGGTCAAGCACATTACGCTATGTACACAATAGTGTAGTGTGTGTAGTATGTGTGCTGTTGAGCACATACATAATATATCATTTTTTGGGTAGGTGGTCAAAAGTGCCTGTTGCTTCAGCGGAGAAGAAAGAGCTTTGAGTGCGACACACACGGCGTATGGGCGATACATTGATTATACGACGCATTTACTTCCCATCGCCTTTATTATTCGATCTATTAAATTTAGACCGCGTCGAATGGCTTCATTCGGCTAATTATGGGAGCGGAGAAAAAATATTATAAACATGACATAAGCAGCCATAAGCTGCCAGGCCAGCCCCCGGCTGCTGATCCAAAAACGGCAGCGACTGCAACTTTCTCCTAATACCATAAGCTACAAATGATTTTCCAATAGCCAAAGTTTATGGGCCAAGAAAGAGCAAAAAGTTTCCTTTTTTCACAAACATTGCTCGCTCTTCCTCCAAAAAAAAGAAAAGAAATATTTTCTCTTGCCTCCAGAACACGAACACAAGCTGTCAGTTTTCAAAACAAAAATTTCTATATTTTTTTAAATGTTATGTACGTTCTGTGCAGGCACACATACATATACAGTGTAATAAAAACAAGCCAAGGGGTAACCCAAAAATTTGATGGAACCCAGCCGTTTCCATATTTTCTATCGGGAAATATGCTAAAGTCAGCGCAAAATGTTTACACAAGTTGGATTCAGGGATTTTTCTGTATATTTTATTAAACGAAAAAAATTAATCAGGCAAAGTCCGAATGCAATGGGCAAACTTAAACAAAAAGAAACCAATTTGTTGTAAAATTATAATACAAGGGTTCATGAACTCTGCGGTGGCCGTCAGTCTTCTCTTCCCTTCCCTTCCCTTCCCGCGGCATCATCATCATCATCATCATCTTCGCTTCTTGTTTATGTTCCCCACACGTAGCCACGGACTCTGCTCCGGAAAAGTCATTCGGCTACTCCAGAAATAAACAGCCAAGCAGGCAACAGCGATGGCAGCTCACGAACAGAGGCAACATTAGCAGCCGAGTGTGGGCCACGATGGGAATTTCATCCTATAAATATGCTCAGAAATAGAATAATGGTCCCGAATCAACAAAATAACAAAAGTCCAAGAGTTCCTACCGCTTATTGAGGTATTCTGTGGGCTGAAAGTAAGGGTTGAATTGCCTAACCTTTAATGGTTGTAATTTTGATATATTTAGGGAAATTGAGGGGCTAAAATGTTGTATGATTTATGGTAACAAGATATTTATTTATTTGGACTTTAATAGAAAATGTACCTAAAGAATCTATTTGTTAAATATAAAGTTTAATGATTAAATTCTTAGGTCAAAAACTAGGTAATAATCAGTTCAGAAACTAGGTTAGATATTTCCTCATCCTATTTATAAAATAAATCCAGCAATCTGAAATAACTTCCCTCAGAAGTTGTTTTTTATTTACATTTTCTATAAATCCATCTTTCAACTCTTGTTTGTTTTGGATTATAAATTACTTTCCCATCAACGCCAGCCCATTGTATGCATCTTATCTAATCTGAAATATTTTCTTTTCGTTTATTTGCAGGTGAGTTTCCTTATCTCTACCGCACACAGTAGCCCCGCCAGAGCAAGTACAAAATGCCGTCGGTCTTTGGTGTGAGCGGGTAAAGCCGCTAACCTGATTGGTTGAGTACACATATCGCCTATTAGCTATACTAGATATTGTTGGCTTTTAATTGGTTTAGAAGCCATTGCAATTGTCAGGGCGAGGGGCAAGCAAAGGGTGCCCATCGTCATGGATTGAGCTGGGTTTTTATGAGCCCGGGGGCCATAAAATCGGCAACAGTTAATTGCTTTATAAAAATGGGCGCGTGTTTCGCCGTCGACTACCGTTTCATTAGCTCGGTTTGTTTTTTTGTGGCTAACCGGGCAAATGAGTAAATTGTCATTCATCTCTCAACTATGAAATTTATGCACTAAAGGTTTCCATTTTATTCACCTTTTCTCGTACTGTCAATAGAAGTCTGTGGTATTGAACTCAACCCCAACCCACCAGCCACCATCCACCATCCACCATCGTTGCTGTAGCTTCGCTCTTAATTAATTATTTGGGTGTATTTCTTTTGAACAACAGGGTCAGGGTGCGGCTTCCTGCTTTGGCTCAAATGTTTTTGTATGCTCTTCTCGCGGCCATTCAGACTTGGGTCAGCGTTTCTGCATTTTGGCGGACCCGAAAACCGTGTTTAACAATCCCTATAAATTAAATTGTCTAAACGAAACGGAATTGGGTCCTTCAAGCAGCTTTTAAGTTTGTATATTTCAAAGATTTCATTTGGAGAGCTTATTTGTAAGAGGATTATGTATTCCTTTGTAAAAACAGATTTTACAGAACCCAATATTAATGCCTAATTATTGTATAGTATTTTAGTTACTTAAGAAAGATTATGGTTATTAAAAGATTGTAATTTAAATTGTTCTTAAAAG
>JAEIIL010012346.1:0-10286 GCA_018905715.1 Drosophila lini | reverse complement strand
ACATTTTATTTTCAAAGAAGGTAATATATTTTATAATTTCGTATATTGTTTGTAAGTGAATAATATATATATAATATAATTACATTTGTAAAGTTATTATAAATAAAAGTTTCCAAAATCTATTTTAGATTTTTAAATTTTTTTATTGTGCAAGCATTTTGTTTATAATGCCCGCCTATTTATGATGCCTGCTCTAGGAGCCCGAGAAGCCGCTTCATTTTTTTATTGCGCACATAAAATGACCCGGGCACAGACAACATGAGGAGTTCCGTGGGCAAAATGGGGACACGGGGAAAACTGGGAAAGCTCTGTCCTGCTGCTGACGAACGCCTGATGCTGTGAATTTGCTCGGAGACGGCTCCTCAAGCCTCCGAGCGGCCATTTGTCAGATGAAAAAGCATCGCACAAACTATGTATATTGTTTGTCATTAACAAGGTCGCCAGCAGAAACAGCATCAGCGGCAGAGTGGCAGTGCAAAAAATGTGAATGAAAGGACGAAAGCTAAGTTCTTTGATGGACGAAAGCTGTTACTCACACGGGGAGAAAAGTGTCTTTTAAATTATTAACCCTTTTAGAATAAATTTGCAATACAGAGGAAACCAGTTCAATAAATTATTTAAAAAAGCATTGAGATGTTTACTTCAATCTCTCAACTTTCAATGATATAAATTAGATATTCTTAGTGAACAATTAGTTATTTATAATTCTTTCTTAATTTTAAAAAGTCCACATTTTTCTTCTCTGCAGAGTACCCCTGAATGTTGGGCAAAAGTGTTAAGCCGGGGATGCCTGCCCGCTGCCGCCTGACATTAATTTTGTTTTCATAACTCGGTGCAGCAGTTACATCCAAAGGCCAGCCGGAGGGTCCCCGAATAACCCCGCTGCCCCGCTGTTCCCTCGACCTCAGAATTTCTGGCTGCCAAATGAAGACACTTTGTTGCACTGCCGTCGCTTCTTCTGTCGCCTCACTCTGTATTTTTACCATTTCAGGCTTTTTTCTTTGGGCCAAAGCGTGGGCTTGATTGACATGCTGTCTGTCCGCTTGGCCGCTGCAGCGCTTTCTCGCCGCTTTTTGCTTTGGTTTTGCCCAGCTGGCCGTGACATAAAAAAAAAAACATAAAAACAAACAGCACACCAAGTGCAAAAACAAATTAGCACAGTTCTCCCCTCCTCTGAGCTCTTGATGCCGGGCTGCTGGGATGCTGTGATGCATTTTTGACAATGAACATCAGATGTCAGTCAGTGTGTCTGTTGGTCACAATGAGACAATCAGTCAGCGAGTCATGGTTTGGCAGAAGAAAAAAATAAGAAAAATTGGCAAGACACATTTTACACTTTTTTCCACAAAAGTAAGTCTTCCATAATCTTTGCCGTTGTACTCACTATGAACTGGGGTCTTACAGGATGAACGTTTTAAGTAGAAAATAGTGCAATTTATTTATTGAATTATAATTCGAAAATTACCTGCTTCTGAAGGCAGCCAGCCAACTATCCAAGCATCCCAAAAACCATTTCATATACACTTCCCGCATTACATTTAATTTATTTAAAGTTTTCACACTCCAACGCTCTCTGGTGCTTTACTTTTGAAGCAAGAAAAAAATAAGAGGGACGGGCTTTGTTTGCGGATCCGCTTGCTGCGTATTGTTTGGTTATTTGCATAAAAATCACGCATACGACCCGTTGGTGTGGCACAAAAGCGGCTTTAAATTCGTTTCAAGGTTACCAGGCGCCGTGGCGCCCAAAAAAAAAAGAGGACTGCAGCTGAAAACTTTTGCCAGTAATTATGGAAATTCATGTGCTACAATGCTGGATTAAAAATTATTGCACACAGACCGAGTCTCGTTTTGTTCTGCCAATGTCATTGTCGTCATTGGATGATGCACCACAAAAGTTTCATTTCCCCTTCATGTGCATCCGCATTGTTATGCACCGCACAGCGATGGGCATTAATAGTTGCCACAGTTGGTTCCTTATTCCACTGATTTTTCCCTGTTTTTCTTTTTCTGTTCTTTTTTTCGCCCATTGAGTTGATGATGACGACGATGACGACCGGCATTGTTGCCGAATCCGAGTGTCTAGGACCGGGTTTATTTTCAATTAATCAAGCCCTGCGAACCAGACTCATAATGGAGCCCATTTCAAGGTCCCCTCGTCGCGATGTGAATGCCACTCGAATTCGGAAAGCGAAATGAATAAATGATTGAATGCCGGACTGTTTTCCACGAAAATAAGTAGTTAACTATTGACAGAGCGAGCGAGTGGAATATTAATTGCCAGTCGCGGCGCTCCTGCCTCTGCCACCATATTTCTTTTCTCTTTCCGTTGTCAACGCCATTGTCTTGTAATAAACAAGTCCTGTCGGAGTGGCGAGCGAGAAGGGTGGACGAAGACGGATCCTGGCCCATATTATTGGCAGGGCAACATAATAAACATAAATCAAGTGCGCCGCCATTGTACTCAGTTTCACTGGCTGATTTGATATTGGACTGCCCCTGGAATTCCAGTTCGGTAATCACACAGGGCAAAAAATATTTACTTAAGATCTTTGATACTGAACATGAGAATAAGATATAGCTTTTAGCAGATATGAAAAGAAAGCTACAATTTCTCATTAAACAAGATATCTGAAAGACCAAAATAATACTAAAAATGTATTTCACAATTAAGGACCTTTCCAAATTTAATTTTCACAGTGCATGCAGCTTCTGAGCCATTTATCTTGGACTGTTTCATTGCCCAACCGAGCTGCCACACATGCATATCATACTCGTCATCGTTTTTATTATCGCCCAGAAAGTGAAACAAAAGGAGAACCTCCCCCACAGCGTACTATAAATAAGCCAAGCCAAGTAGGAAAAACAATTCCGGCTCTAATGAAAGTCATGGGAGCGGCCAGCGTGTGAGGTTTATGTCTTACAGCGTGTGGCACAGCAGATTTTACTGGATTTTCCCGCTAAGCTAATAGATATTTATCTGGGATTTGCTGGGTTAATTTATGTGTTGCGGTCGAGGGGAATTGATTTCGCCAAAGCCATATGTATGCAAACCGAATTGTTGAGCAATTTTACGTAATTACTCTCACATCAAAAAGTTACCTAAGTGAGTTGGAATCTGTCTGTAAACAATCTAACATATGCGTACGACATCATTTGGTAACTTTTTCCCCACTCTCCCCATTTGGGCAAAGACTTTCGCTTGTTTTTGACACAATTTTAATATTTTTTATGATATTAACTCGTCGTCGTGTCACTTAAAACCTCAAGGAACATACCAAAGTTCCCTCCCCCAGCCACCCGCCTTGCGAGGCATTTGAAAATTAAAATTCTCTAAGTAGAGCCCGGCGGGGAAGTAACGAACGTCTTCATTCGCAAAAAGGAAGGCACACGAGCGTGAGGCTGTTGTCTTTAGACAAGTGACACTTCGTCTCAAAATGGCACTCCGTTAAAACATTTATGAGGAGCAACTGGGGATAGGCGTTTGCCGCAGGCGGAATGTTTTTTCGAAAAATGTTTCGACGCGCGACTTTTCCATGAGCAGCCAACTCAAGGATTGTCTGCAAATCATGGGTAAAGAGTTCATTGGAACTGGAACTGATGAACGGCACAGGTGAAAAACATTTCCGGAACGTGGCACTCAGAGGATTAACTTAGGTCTATTTAAAAATATTCAAGAAGGTTTTACGAACTTGACTTCAATTAAAAGGTTTCTATATATATTTATAGTCACGGTTTTGACATTTTAAATATTTTTTTATTTTTACCCAATGAATTTACATGTAGTTCACAGTGTACGTCATAGGAAGCCTTGGAGGCAGTTCATGCCACGCCTTGACTCAAATTGGAGCTGGCAGAAGGCAGGCATTGATATTTTGTGGCCCTTTGGCGGATTCGACTGAAGCGCTTGACTTTCCCGGAGCTTAACGAGCGCCTTGAGCGATGATGCGTCCCTCGACAACTTGTCAGAAATTTAAAACTTATCAACGCTGGCGGCTCATGTGGAGCATTCTTGATATATGCAAATTTAATTCGCTGGTCGCATTTAAATCAATATTTTCCTGGCCTTGTGCGGTTTTGTTTTTTACTTTCTCCATGTAAATATCTGTAGATATTTTTTTATTATAATTATAATTAAAAAAGCCGCCACCAAGTGGCCCAGATACATTTATCACATTTTTTATTTTGTGAAAGACAAAAAGAATTGCTCATTTAATTGCAGCCGCAATGCAATTTATATGCGTCTTGGTCCACAGAATATGAAAACAAAAAGGTCAAAGGAATGCTATAGGATCATAAATGGAAAGCTACAATTTGCTTCACTGATTTAAATTGCTCCATTTTAATGGGGAATTTTTAATGGTAATTGAAAGTAAAACCATCAGCGGAACAATAATTTATGGAATGAAACATGTAGCAATTAATTTTGCAGCCGGAAGTGGTGTCTTAAGTGAATATAAGTATTAATTGAATATTTAAATTAAAACAAAATATATCCTTAAAACATATAAGTATAAAGTCCACCAAAAAAGCTGCTCCCTTAGTTTTGTATTTAATAAATATGTTTCCACTGATGCCCATTAATTTTCGTAATTCCCATCAATTCACGAGCACTCATAAACCTTTGGTAAGCCATTTATTAAATTATATTCATTCCAAAAACTTTGAATATATATGAACACATATATAGGCAACGACCAGCCGGGAAGGCCATTAAAAGAAAGCGCCCAAAAAAGGGCAAAATAAATGCTTAATTAATTTTCGATTTTATCAATCTGAAAAAAGCGAATTCGGTTCCATTACAGCTGGTGTATGTCTGTCATAAACTTGGGATTTATTTGCGCCCATGTGCGTTTTTTGTGAGGAATATATTCAGGGGTGGTAAAAACAATTAATTGGGGCTGCAGCATCAGCATTCATTTCCATTATGGATGTCAACAGCCAGTGCAAAAACTACAAAGATGATGGCCAAGGTGGGGTGTAAAAAATACGGGGGGGAACGGTTAGCAGCTCCCTTGTGCCACATAAACGAATTTAATTATTGTTCATGTGCTGAAATATGAGCAAATTTATTTATGGTTCTGCATGCGATGCCAGGTGCCCGGCTGGATCGCTTGTAGGTGGACCATCCAGTTCGAGGCACGGCGGAGTCGCTCGTCCTTGTTGTCATTGTTGTTGTTGCATAAATAAATATCGTCGGTACACGGCAATTTCGCTACCATTTTTATTTTTAGTGCCTGCATTCGATGCACAGGAAGGAAGGACCCGGCTCTCGTTCACCTGTCCAACCTGCCATGCAAATGCCCCGCCCATATCCGTGAGTTATGGGCGTGGGTGGCGTATGATTAATATTCAATTACATGGCAGATCCCCTCGCCCCCGCAAGAATGAAACTATGCATGCGACAGCAGCCCCTCGCCAAAGTAAGCTTCCCTTTGTTTGCCATCGCTGAAAAAACTTTGCTAATTGCCCTCATCATGGCAGAAAAAAGTCAAAACAAAACAATATAATGAATGCCCGGAAAGAACCAGAGTCGATTTCATCAAACTTTACATCCGACTGTGTTTTCTTTTCTCTTTTTTTTCCCGATTTTCCCCCTGTTGTTGTTAGACGCCGTGTGCCACCATTTGATTTAATTATGCTCGTGTTGAATGGGGGAGGACTTGCCTAGATTTTTATATATTCGCGGAAAACAATGCCGCGAAAATACGTTCCTCTTAGCACGCAATGCGTTGGAAATGGGGCTCCGGGCGTAAAAGAATTTTAAATGAGCCTAATTATAAAATATTTTTCGGAAGCGTAAGCTTAAGCTTGTTAAAAATAAAATAAATATCAAACAACTTCAAGAAAACAACAGAACAAATACGTAGGACGAAAAGAACTCTAAAAAAAACTTGTAAAATGTAAATTTAAATTTAATTCGAAAATGTTTTACATTATTTTATAAGAATTTCGGAAGTAAGGCGAGGCGAGACTTAAATAATATTTCGAAAATTCCTTTTCTTTCCATCTTCGTGATAATTTGCAGAATTTCTAGCTGCAATCTTGATTCCCCTAAAATTCCATCTAGTAAAACTAATATCCAATGCAGAATTTAGGCCTTAAGTTCTACCAAATTTGCTGTCTTGAGCTGCTCAAGTTTACTTTGTCCCGACTATTATTCAAATACCTTCAATTGCGGTCTCAGTTGGTATTCCGATTGCGTGTAGTTTTGGCATTCGCCAGCCGCAAATATATCAAACTCTTGCCATTTGACAAGGCCAATGTCCATGATTTATGGCAGCCATTATTTTATGTTTAGCTGCACGGATTCGTGACATATTATTACTGCAATTGCCAGGCAACATTTGGGTCTTAGGAATAATTTCCCTTCTTATCGGCACAGTTTACCCAGCACTTTGCTGGAGACTCGAAAAAAGTTTGTAGTTGAAATGTTTCGTTTTATTATTCCCCAAAGGCGTTCAAGGTAAATACTTACATTCCGTCTGCATGAAGTATTTAAAATGAAATTTGTTTGCCTGCGGCGGTTTGCCATTGTATGCTTGGTTTTTGTTCGACATTAAAAATGGATTGCTGTTTTATAGAAGCGATATATTTTTTACGCATTTGTTAAGTTTTTCATCCGCACATTATAATTTTAATGACACATGCTATTGTTTGTTTGCATTACACATAACAAATTCAACGCAATATGCAGGAAATTAATTATAAATGTCGCTGGAGTTGCCATTTAATAAACCTCATTCATATTTCAGTGGCGAGGCTAGGCCGTAGCCGAAAATAAATGTATTTTTTCCATGGCGCAGAATATTTGATAATGTTTGCAGCACTAAAATAACTACCTCTCAATGCATATATATTGCCAATTTTTAATAGTGCCAATGAGTTAGTTTCGTCTAAGTTTTGACTTGATCAATTCATGCGGAGTGTGTGTGCCTAATGACCGACTGCAGCATCACGGAAACCCGTGTCGAGTAAGCGTTTATTAATTTATGCATTCCACTGATGCCCCGCCCTTGTCCTGTCGCCGGCGATGCCTCCGCCTGTGCCGAATTTTGCATATTAATTGCTCATTAATTGTTGATTAGCTTTCAAGTGCCACAACGTGGCCGCCCCGCTAAGCCCCCGGTAATCTTCGGAGTTCAGGCTCAAGGATACGCAAAACTAATTCAGAGCTACTCAGTATTAGTGCGACAAAATGTGGTAATCAATCAAAAGGGGGAAGGCCCCTCCTGGTGGCGCCGAGAGTTCTTTCCTCGACGGCGCAAATACTTGCAATTAAGCATTATTAATCACGGCGACTAAGCAACACCACCAGGGGTTAGCCTTAGCCGATATGGCTTTGGCATTAGCTAAGCTATGCATGAAGTGAGCACTTCCGGCTCTGGCAAATAATTACATTGGTCATCGTCCCTGGTGGTGGGTCCTGCGCTAATGTGCGCGTATTATTTTCCCATCAAAATTAATATTTAATTAAAAGTCAAGTGCGGGGGCTCTGGGCGAACACGAGCCGAGAAAAGTTAATTTCCTTTAGGGCAGCCCACTCGACTTCTAGTCAGGATGATGTGTAGTTTTGTGTTAGGCCAGTTAATGAATTTTGTTGCTTAAAAATGTATCATTTTATTAAACCAATTAAAGAAGAATAAATACAGATTTAGAAATGTTAAATGATTTGTTAATATATTTCTTAAGTTTGCGAATAAGAATTAAGAAGTGCAGGGAGTTTTATTTTGAATAACTTAATTCTTCATGCCTCAGGCGAAATGTTAAGGGTTCTTCAAATTAAGAAGATAATATATAAACAAAATAATTTACAAAACAGAAACCAATTCCGACATAGTCTTTTAGTTTTACATTTTTTTCTTATTTTTTGTTTTGTTACAAATCCACTGAACGCACTACCAAGTCGATTATCAACAAGCAATTGCATTCTCGATGCTCGTTAAAATATATCATGTTCAAAATCCGAGCTCAACAAGCACAAAAAGAGCCCCCAACAAATGCAAATGCAAACACAAAGCGGCGAACGGAAAACAATTGAACCCTAATGACTGACAGGGTTCATTGTCAGGTCGGGGGATCACAATCCGATTTATGCACTAATTGCGCTGTTCATGTCAAATGCTGGCCATCATCCAGAGTGAGGGCCGTTTGTCTGGCCGACAAAGAACAAGCCCGGAGCGAACAAAGACAGACATTCGCCAATCGAGCGGAATATTCGTGGCCAAAACACTTGACTTGTGCGTGCCCGCAAATCGACAACTAATCAATCAGTGGAAGCCCCTCATGGTCTATTCGCTGTGTCTTTCTGTCTTTCTTTTTTTTTTCGGAGGGAGGGCCATAGTCACATGATGGATGGGCCCGTCTTGAGTTTGATTTTGGGCTTGGACACGGATCTTCCTTGCAAAGGGCCAGCTTTCATCGCCTCCGAATGACCATTTCAAGTTTAATCTCGCGTGGCGAATTGACCCAAGAGGCGGGCAGTGAATTTGCTTTAATTATGGCTTGATTTATGACTCAATTACCGTTTAATAGTCCAGACCGGATCCAAGTGCTTGGCTTGACTTTGATTTCCAAAAATGTACTTTCTTTGGGCAGGGAAATGGGCTACTCGTTCGTCACACTTCACTGGCTGGCGGCTATTCACACCACAGCCCGGGGAATTTAATTTTCTTTAATATTTCTGTGCCGAGATATTCTTTTCACTGCCTGTGCCTGCTCCTAGGCTGCCACTGGGCGGACTATTTATTTCTATACTTTCTGCCGGGGCAAGTTGGCGCCTCGCACACACGCATACGCACAGGCACACGCACACGCGAACGCGGACGCGGTCACAGACACTGGCGCACACACTTTAATTCGCTGGCTCCCTGCGATTTCCGGCGTCCTTTATCTCGCATATGTGTGCTGAACCTTGCTGGGCTGTTCTCGACTTTCTTGGGTAGGTCAGAAGTCACTGGCTACAGCCGTTCCTCTACTTTTCTGGGCGTTGTTTTTGGTCGCGCCTTGTCAATGCAACAACTTCAGCACGCACACAGCCGCGCATTTTGGCCAGCTCGAACTCACGCACACACTGCCTCCTATTTCGCAGTACGATGTGGGATTTGGAAAAACGCGACGCGCTCGGCTCGGTTTTTCAAGGCATGCGACGGTCGCCCGATGGCCGCTACCAAACAACACAAATATCGAACGTGAACTGACATGGAATTCCGCCGTCTCAGCCAGCCAAAAACAGGCCCAGGCCACAGGGATGCCGTTCGGTTGTCTCGGCCAACTTCGTTCGTTTCCGGCCGAGTCCCCAGTTCCAGCGACAGCAGCGCCAAACGTGCGTGGAACGAACTCATCGAGAGAGAGCCAAAGGATTCGGGGAGCGGGCGCATGGCGTTTGCATACTTTTCAGAGCGGAAAAATCCCGTGAGATTTTCTCCCTTTCAGAGCGGGGAAAGTCGTTTAATATGGGGAAATTTCCCCACCCTAAGAAACTTCGAAAAAGTCGGGCTCCTTCGGCCTCAACTTGTTGCTAAATTGGTATCAGCATGAAAATGAAATATTAAATATGAACTATTGTAATCATTAGCTATTTATCACTAACAATCATTAATCTATATAAATTTAGTGCATACATAATTCGGTTCTAAGAACATATGTTTTTCACCATCGTTGATCATTTTTAATCATTTTAAATCGGAGCACTATATATTATAACTGCTATAAGAACGATCTGTTAAAAGAAAATAAATAAGTAAATATAATTAAAATATAAAACTTCCTTATTTTTGACATAAACTCTAAGAGATATTTGTTTTTAATGATTTAAAAAAATTAAATGTGTTCAAAACCCCGTTCTAGTGCCTGCTGCTGAAGGCACCTTTAACACTTTGGTGTCTTTTAATGCAGCTCAGTAAAGCGTGGCTGCAATCCTTTTGAAGGTCTTTAAAAGAATTCCTACGAAAAAAAAAATACCTTTGGGGGTTCCGAATTATTCCTTTGACTAAGACGATGCATTCTTTAGGCTGAAGTTAATGGCAACAGTCGATTCGGTAGAAAACTGTGGTATTTATTCACTTTGTCTAACTGGCGAACGGAAAGATGGTTAAGACAAAATTGTATCTCACTCGTGAGGCTTCTCTGCTATATTTCACAGCATTTATTGGCTGAATTAATGAACAACAGGCGTTATTGCTAAAAGGAGCAATAGGGCTTAAAAAAAAAAAATTCTGTAGATCTTGGAAAATCAAAAAGTTCGGATTTTCATTTAATCTAAATCAATCTATTAATTAATTAATGAT
>JAEIIL010012344.1:0-19445 GCA_018905715.1 Drosophila lini | reverse complement strand
AAAAAAAAAAAAAAAACAAACAAATTGCTCAGCGACGAAAAGAAAACCTTGATGTATTAAATGAAATCTCCGAAAATTTATTAAATTCCAACTTATTTCCTAATTTATAAACAATTACATACTTAATTTCTTTACGCTGGCAAAGACTGTACAAGAATCTGTTATTTTATTGTTATAGTTATTGTGGTACATGTGCATACGGCAGAGCTTATGACAACATACACATTCCTGTTTCTTTTTTTTTTTTGTTTGTTTATTTGTTTATATTTTATACAAAAATAAACTGAAAATTGAAATGTTCGTCTCTCTCCGAAAAACTATAATCATGGAAGGGGGGAAGGAGTTGGTGTTCTGTCATATCTCAACCAATCGATTCATTGTTTTTAGACCGAGATTGAGTAGTTGGTTTCAGTGTACGCCTGATAGGAATTCTCTAAAAAGAAAAAGAATTGTATTTACTTTTATTCTTAAATTATATAACTGCAAGACATACGCACCTGATAGATAAGCTATCGATTTTGGCAAATTAACAACATCGCGTCGGAATGTTGACAAGTTTTGCGTGAACCTAAAACCGGGAAAGACAATTTATGATCAAGTATAGAGCTTTATATAATAATAGTAAAAATATAGTATTTTTAAAAGAATAAAATCGCCTTTAACTTTAACATATTGACATTATCGAAATATTTAAAATATATATATTATTTATATTCACTAGCAATATATTGATTTGTTTTTGCGATCCTTATAGCTTGTTATATCTGAAACTCACTTTTCCTTGTTTTTACTGGACACATTTCGCTCAATTCCAAACATAAGATCATCAAACCACTGCGCCATGGTCTGTTGCTTCTCCACAGGCTGTCCACAGATAATCCTATCCTTGAGTGAACTGCAAATTACAAATATGTCAAGTTTAAGGTTCATGCTTGAGATCATTATGGTTATACCCTTGCAGGGTATTTTAATTTACCGATAGTAGTCCTCGTAAAGTAATATAAGCACCAGCAAAGGACGCGACATGGACCATTGGTTTCGACAATCCTCGGCCAAAACGTTGTTCAATAACGACGACATCATGCTCTGTAGCAGCTCCGAGTTAATCTCAACAACCTGCAAGGCAAGGAACCAGATCAAAGTTATTTATTTTATTATTTATATTTCATTTTGTGACTCTCTCCAAGTATAGAAAATATAAACTTACCTTTAAAAACTGGGCATTTTCCTGCGTTAAGCTGCGAAGTTTTTTGTTTGGAAACGTGGAAACTGAAAGGGCATAAGTTGTACAGTTTCTAAATGATTTTCTTAAATAAAATAAAATATACAAATTACCTTTCAGCTGAAGCTGCTTAAAAATGTATGAAACGATGCTATCCAAAATTGTGCAGCAACTTATATAAATGGCCGAATCTAAACATTTAAATAATAATAATAATAATTAATAGAAATCACAATAATTAATATAAAAAGAACCCACCCAACGCGGCCAGACCCTTTGTCAGACTTTTCAAGATGTACACAAAGGCCGAGGGCTCCAGGGCTGCGAGGTATGTGACATGATCTTGCGAAAGGCAATTCAGCAAATTGTAATACGCCGTTGACAGTTTTGGGTATTCCTGAACAGTAAATATTAAATTGAGCTCCTTAAAACATCATAAATTGCTCAGATATACTCACAATTAAATCGTTTTGCTGAATGGAGAGTATTAGCTTGGCTATTATATTTAGGACATTGTCCAATGTATCATCCCCGTAGAGTTTGAAAACCCCACAATTCACATAGTTGCCGCCGAGGGAGTTCTTTAAAATCAAGAAACATATAGCGATTCCCTTGAGCTTCATCGGATACAGGCGGTCTCGTGGCACATCCAGATGCAAAATCCGATTGCCGTATATGCAGATAAGTTTGGAAGCCTCGCGAAACAATAGAATTCCCATGGGACTGGACACATTGCCGGCCAGCCTCTGTGTGCGACAATGTACTAGTTCAGCGAACAGTTTTAATACTGGCGTTGTTACGGCGGGATCGTGGGCCCAGAGTTCCACTGCCCGCAGTAATATTGGCAAATAGTCTGCATAGTACCTACAAAATATATATAAAATTAAATTAAATTAAATAGAGAGAGAGAGAGAGAGTCATACGCACAGCCATTCAAAGAGCATTGTGTACTGAATACGAGCGTTGAGCGGCAGGGCCAAGCCACGCAGGTCGCGAGCCAGGCCAATGATGGCCTTTTTAGCCTCATCATTCGGGAAGCTATTGGCGCCCATTAGCACAGTTCTAAGTGACTCGAATTGATCTGGTTTAGGGAGAGCGTAAAAATTGATTGATTTATACGAAATTATTGTGTAAATATCGAAGCATCCCTCCCATTTACTCACTCGTTAATGGCGCCAAAAAATTATAGAATCTCTCCTCGTCCTCCCCCAAATCGAACATCAACAGTCGTCCCAGTGATGTGTAGAACATGGTGCGACAACGCATTTCACTCAGCGAGGAGTTCGTTCCCAGGAAGGGAAAGTGTTCGCTGGTGTGATGCGTCAGCATAAACTGCACCTCCTCGAGGCGCGCCAGCTTGCGCACGGAATTGAAGTGTACAGAGAGATCCGAGAGTAGCATCAGAGTCTTGGTTATAATGGGCTCCGAGCGTCCCCAGTACTTTAAATTGGTAATGCTGAAGGTAAGACATTTGAATAGAAGATAAAGTTGAGAATTCAACTGATGATTGTCACTTACATCTTACGATTTATAAAACTTAATAGCATTTGCTCGTCGCTAACACCAAAGACCTCGCTCAGTCTCTTGTAGACATTCGCCTTTTGCGTCTGCTCACTGCTGTGCATCTTTCGGACCTGATCCAAGAAGCTGAGTATGGCCAGCTCGAGCTTCTCACAGCCAGCCTGCGGCAGTCGGGCGTCGGTCAGACTCATCAGTTGCAGGACTCTTATTACCAGCTCCGCGTCCATCGAGTCGTGCTCGTCGCTAGTCGTCACCGAGAGGCGGCCCACTATCGCCGATCCGATGATGTAGACCAGCCAAGTCAATTGCAGTTCGTGCACGGTGATGTCTATCGGATTGGCATTGGGCATCTGCACCAGATTCTCGTATTCACGGGCCTTCTGATCGAAATGCTGGACGAGGAGGCCGCAGGTCTTGTTGTACTCGCACCTCTCGATCACCGACAGCTGCTCCAACTGCTGCTGCACCATGCACAGATCGTCCAGCGGATCCTCCAGGTTATCGCGTACGATAACCGGAACGGCATCTATGCGCGACTCAATGTAGGCCTTGATCACCTCCGGTGTGTAGGAGCCCAGCAAATGTGGATCTGGTGATTTGACATAGGGCACCGAAGCCACCATGCGCTGCCAGAGCGTAAGTAGGTAATGTACACTGTTCGGTGCGAAAAGCCACAGCTAAAGGCGGGGTAAAGATCACAAAATTATTTGCCATGCCTCTGGTAGGATTTGGAGTATACATACATGCAGCGATTGAACCGTAAACTTGGCTATCAGTTCGATTGCTTCTGGATAACAAGGAACTGCTATAAGTTCACCCAGTTGGTAATTGGATTTAAGGCGAGCCAGTAAACGGCAGAATTCGTGGTAGTTATCTGGGTCGCTCAGGCCCTGAAAACATGATTAGTATTTGTTTTGGAAAAGAAAAGAATTTGGGTAAGCAAGTTGGCGAAAATAAAAGTACTCACGTGCAAGTTGGTCAGAATATCTTTGACGCCCTCAACCAAATGTGTTAAAAATTTCGTTCTTTCGGAATTGCTAAAAAGAGATCGACGCACAGATGTCATTTGAACCAAACACGATATGGAATAGCTGGCTAAACCATTTGGCAATATCTGATATAAATCAAAAAACAGTTTAAGTGTGTTCGAATCTAGAAATGCAGGACGCCAAGCTGTGGGTATCTAAGTATAAGGACCAAATCAATAACAAATTCCAACAGAGTTAATTGCATACGTACTTGAACATTATTCATATCATCGGCCGATTCATCGGTCGAACTGCCAATAAAGTCAAAGCTTAGGCAATTTTTCGTAAGACGCAAGACATGGGATATCAGTCTGGAAAGAGAAATTCATAATAAATGAATTAATAATATAATAACAATAATAATATAATGAGTAAGATGATTATTTTTAAGCTGTTGATAAAAAATAACAATAATACTCACGCTTGCTGCGACTCATCCATGTAATTAAGGTTCTTGCTATTGTCACGAGCCGTGACCAACAGTGAGCAGGATAACAAGAAGGTGTCGTAGAGCTGTTGGTCGCGATACGATGTTGCGATTTTTCTATTTTTTGAAAAAGACAAGTGCACATCTATCTCCACAATAGAATTCATTTCGCATACCAATTGTGATAGGATCTGGACACCGATTGTGCAATGCTCAACAGAGCCCTGAACAAAAATCAAGTGTAAATAAGTGTAATTGCGGTGGACTGGACATCGGCGACTGTGCCACATACCTGTAAGAACTTTTTCACATCCTCCAGCAGGTTTTGAAAGACCATTTCCCCCTTAAAACTATCGAACCATCCAAATTTTGTTATTTTCGCCAGGAGAGTGACCAATGCCTGAACGACAAAGTGCTGCAAGTTGGGCCTGGTGGCCAGGTAGTTAAGGGCATAGCTTCGGATGTCGATTCGTTGCTCCAGACTCAGTCCCTGGATGAGCTTTGTGAGCGTGGACGCGGCCAGCAGCTGGGCATAGCTGGAGTCGGCCCTGTCCAACAGGAGCTGACATTTGGGCAGAGCATCCTGGCTGGTCACGAATGTGCCCAGAGCCTTTTCCGCTTCGGCACGAATACCAACGTCGGTGGCTTCGTATAGTTGTTTGCAGAGCACCTCGAGTTGTTGTATGTCCTAAAGGCGCAATACAATGTTTACATTCGGCGCGAGATAAATTGCAGTGTATATACGAACCATCACGTCGCTATGCAATATTACTCCGAATGGCGAGCAGGTGGATTTCAAGTAGTTGTTAAAGTTAAGTTTTGCTCGCCTGCCGTTCCTAATGTATACTGGGCTTACAAAATATGTGTTTTCTTACTAACTCTACGCAGTGTGGAGGGGCCCCACCAGTAAATTGGTTATTAAAAGTATTGGTTTACCGAAAACCATCAATCAATCAGCTTCTTAAGTTTTAAATCGTTCTCATTAATGCCAGGTTAATAATGAAAACAAAACACCAAAAATTGTTCTTAAAACAAACGACAAGTGTGACCAAAGCATGCGACTTGAAAATTCCCAGAGACATTAATGCACTTGTTGAACCATTCAAGTAAGAAATGCAGCATTTCGTGGCACATTACGGCCGTTAATAGTTATACATTTTTGGTTTTTAACGTCGAGCCGGAACAAGTGCCGACACCATTTATGCCAAATATATTTGCCAAAACCCCGGCTTGTTGTTTCATCGTTTCTTTTTAGTTGTTTTCAGCTGCCTACACTTTACATGCAATTCCCACCGAGCCACATCAATCCCAGTCCGTTCCCCGTATATCTTAGACAGTACTAGGCACTGTCATTTTGCGATATTTAGCATTTGGCACAAGATTTAATCAAATTTTGCGATTTTGTTCTTGATATATTTAAATATATATATTTATATATTTTTATATTTATAAAAATTATATATTTAAATTTGTGCTTCAAATAAAAATGTAAACAGAGCGGATCTTGGTTCCAGAGAGCGGGAGAGTGGAAACTGAGGGAGAGAGTCACTCTCTCGCAGTCTCCAGCTTTATTCCTTCGTCTACAATTCCGTCCGTTTCGCAATTCCTCCTCTTCCATTTTCGCTAAAAAAAACTGCTTGGTAGGAAAAAAGCGCGCTCCTGGGAAAACGGTCTTAAAACGGGGAAAAACGATCGGAAAATTGAAATGAAATCCCGGAGAATGCCGGAAAAATCTTTGCCCGGACTGCGTTGAGTTCGGTTTGATTATACTTTTAGTTTGGTCTTAGTGCAAGTGCGAATGAGACAGAGCGCGTGGCCGTGCCAGCGAACTGAGCAATTCCCGTTAGTTTCAGCCTTGCTTTCGTGTCTTCTTCTTGCTTTGATCGGCAAAAGCGATGCGGAGGAAAAGTGTAAGAAGAAATGTGGAAAACGGGCAAAAAAAAAGGACGAAAAAGTGCCGTTCGTTTGTTTTTCTTTCTTTATTTTCTGTGGTTGGAGTAAAAAAAAGTGCCTGTGATTTTTTAAATAATTTGTAAAAGATAAAGAGAAAAGGAATAATTTCATTTGGACGCCACAAACGAACGGTGAGTAAAGAGAAACTTTGCTCTCTTATAGTATTTAGTTTGTCTCTCTTTCTGTTTTGGTTCTCTTTCGCATCTTTTCCTATTCTCATGAAATTTAAATGTAAACAAACGAACCTCTAGACTCTTCTCTCACGGGAAGGAGATCCTGGATCCACATTTGTGGACTAAAAATTTCAGGCGCAGGGTAGAAAAATGAATTAAGCCAAAAATGCATTAAACTGTTCTATGCTTATTTTTGGCAGTATCATAAATCTGCATACTTTATTAAATTAAATTAATTAATTTAATTTTTTCCATACAGGTGCTGCCTTTTTTCAAACATTTGTAATTCCGTTCGTCTGATGAATTTCTTAATAAAATTAAAGACTCTTTATTGATATTAATTCCTAATATTTATTAATATTATGCCTACCTTTAAATTTTACAAGTATTTCTACACAGCAAAAACACCCCAAAGAATCGCACTCCTGTGTGTAAAGTGTCTTTGGAAAAGGAAAACCAGTGGCAACTATTATTTATTTTTGTATTTTTTATTTGTCTAGACTGTTTTAGATTTAATTTTATTGGATTTTTTGTTCAGAAAGGCATGCTAAAATAATGACCGTGATCGGGGGCCACTCGCAACCTCTATAAAAACCTTGGGGGTCCGGAATTGAATGTCCCGGAATGTTGTTGCTGGGGATGGTGTGATGTCGGCGATGGCTGCCCCTGCCGCACGATTTCAAATGGCGAATTCGAACGTTGCATAAAGTGATGATAGTTATTCTGTGGCAGTTGATGCTGTGAATGGGATATATGCAAATATTATTTACAATGGAAAATTCACTATAAAATTGATTACCAACCTGTATATTTCGTAATGTCATAGCACTAGCTGCATTCCCAATTATATGTGGGCTTGGCCCATCGCCCAAATCTAATTGCAAACTCTCGGGCATGTCGTTGCCACTGCCAACTGCACCGCGTCCATGTCCATGTCCATTGCCGCGCACACCACTCCCGTTGCCGCCGCCGCTGCCGTTACCACCACCTCCACCTCCACTGCCGCTTGTCAAATGAAGCTGCCCCAATGAGGCTGTAGCCATCGCCACATCCGGCATCATTTCGGAAAGATGACTATTGCCTGTGTCCAGGCCACAAGCACCGCCGCCGCCACCGCCACCAGCGCCGCCCTCGGCGCCCATGCCCATGTCCAGCCCCAGACCATTGCCGCCATGCGGGAACCGAAAGTCTCCCTCGGTAATCAAGGCGGGCAGATCGTTGCGCTGATGATGATGCACCGTCGACGACAGCCGCGCATAGCTGCACTGCAGAGCGGCTGGCCCCGAGGTGGATCCAAAAATACTGGCCACGCCAATCAGACCGTTCGAGTGGTGGCGTGGGAAGGTGAGATTGCGGCTATAGCACGGGTGGGCGGCAATGTCTGTGCCGCACGACGATATGGATGAGCCCATCGACGAGGAAGATAGAAATGCGGCGGCAGGCGCCGCAACATTTGTGTGCCGCGGCATAGATCCCGTGGCCGCAGGCGATGGCGGCGGACTCTGATCCTCGTCCTCCAGCAAACAGTCCTCGGTTTGGGTGGTCGAGGCCACAACGAGGCCGCCGCAGGTCTCCTCCGCTGAATGATTCTCACCGCCTCCGCCGCGACCCTCGTTGGCCTGGAGCAGTGAGTGCTCCAGCAGATCGGACACCTCATCCGGCAGATTGAACTCGCGGACGACTCGCAGACGAATTTGCCGATCGATTTCATGCTTCGACGACAGCGGCAGCAGCAAGGCTCGCTGGCACATCGGCGACTGGCGGAGCTTGTGCTCCCGCTTGCGCATCGCCAGCAGGGTCTGGTTATCCGGCGGCGGTATAGCAGCTGCTCCGCCGCCCCGCAGCATCATGTCCAGGTGGCCGTCGCCAGTACTCCTTCGGCTTTCGTTGGCGCTGAGATCACTGTTCACCTTTGACTTCATATGCGACACCATGTACAGGGTGTCCGGGATGTCGGGGGCGTGGCGGGAGCGCCGCATTCGCATTAGCTCCGCCTGGTGATGGGAGGAGGTCATGCGATCCTGGAGCAGCGCCTTCACCTCCTCGAAATACGGCATAAAGAGGCGCGGGCGAACGTACAATCCCTGATTCTTGCCGCCCCGAATCCAGGCATTGATGCGTAAGTTCTCCCTGTCGTCGCCAATCATGTGCGAGGGCGGTGTGCTCACCAGACCCCGACGAATGGCTTGGCAGAGGACCTCGCAGTGCGGCGGCAGGACATGATCCATGCGCACCAGGGGCAATAGTTCCGATAGTATTTCCCGCAACTCAACGTCGCTCAGGTCCCGCTTTTTCACCCCCTTGCGGGCCACCGAATGGGCGGTGTGCGACAACAGGTTGGGCTCACGATCCTCCATGCGGCGAATGAGCTCCTGTTCGCCCCACTTAAGGACAGCCTGCAGCACCTCCAGCTCGGAGGCTTGCAGAAAATTGCTGTGCAAAATGTGTATTAGCTGTGCCTTGTCCAACTGATGCAGCACCGGCGAAGCGCTCACCGCGGAGAACTCCTCGCGCAGATACTGGCACGCCTGGCGGAAGACCCAGGCAGATCCATGAGGCTGGCATCCCCACTTGAGGACCGTGGGCAGCGTCTCAATCGATAGCCACTCGAGAATTAGATCCTCACAGCCCTGGGCCAGTATATCGAGCTCCAGGAACCGTCCAATCTGATACAGTTCCATCGCCTCCTCAAGCGTGGTGGGTCGCACGCGTCCCGTATTGGTCAGGGCATGCACCTCGCCCAGGGATCCCGCCGATGTCCCCGATCCCACGCCGCGCAATATCAAGCTCAGGTCCACCGAATCCAAATAGATGGCCTGCAGCAGAACGCGGGCATAGCGCTTCGGTATAACCGTTTCGTCCAGCACAATCCGCGTGGGCACATGCAGCGAACGCTCCACGTACTCGTCAATATTCCGCGTGCGACGCGCAATCAAATTGCGGAAGAACGGCGAGCGGGCGCTCAGCACCGCCTTATGGCATGGCAGCTCAATCTTTGGCCGGAACCCGTACTCCGATGTCCCAGAGTCTTGCCGGAGATAATCATTGGATCCATCGGCCGTGAAGACAAGTGCCGCATCCGCATAGTCACCCGTTTCCAGCAGATAGCGAAGATCGTGCTCCAGCGGATTTGGTGTCCCGAAATCCTTGCCCAGCTGACGCAACAGTGTGACATCGATGTTGGGATCATGCGGACAAAGGTCACCGGTGTATAGGTAGCGCAATAACGACGAAAACAGTTGCACATCTATGGGCGATGTAGGTAACTCAAGACAGATACGCGCTCCGAAGCCCGGACATCCGGCCAGCAGGTCTCGAAAATACACACAGCGTGCTGATAATATCGAACGATGGACTGAGAATATCGTTCCGCGAAACACAAGGTCACAGTCCGTGCACAATGTTTGGTCATAGAGTGCGGCCAGATCCTGTTTGTACGTTGTGGCCGGCGGGCGTGCCAGCTCAGCCTGGACCTATAACATACAAATATATATATATAAAAGCCAAGTTAAACAAAGAGAAATGGTTGTTTTTGCTAACCGACAAGTCCCTCAGGGCTGACAAGGCTTCAAACTCCTCGCAGAGGGCGGCCAGTTCAATGGGCGCCCAATCGGACACGAAATCTCGTAAGACGCGCGCGTGATCACAAGCCTTTGATGAGCGTCTGCGACGTATGAACTTTCGCTTGAGTGTGGCGAAGCCCGTAGCCCGCTTCCGTCTTTGATCGCGATGATGATAATGTTGTGCCGCCGCCCCGCCTGCACCGCCACCACCACCACCGCTGATGACAATCCCAGGCGCACCGCCCAAGCTACCGCTGCCAGTTGTCATTGCCACAGCGCCCGCCGTTGACATTCCGGCCATGCTCATGGGCAGGACGACTGCTGATACGTTTCCATTGGGATTGTTGCTAGAATTATTATTTGCCACGCTTCCTCCTCCTCCGCCTCCTGATGCGAGCGTGGGGTAGCTGCTGCTCGAACTGTTGGCTCCCATCGTAATATTATTATTCGTGCAATAAATACTAATTCGGATGCGGTGTTTCACATCGGGATTACATCTTGTCCTTGGATGCGCGACTGTTTAGAATGTGCTCTCCTCTGGACAGCCTTTTGCAAGGGGTGACCATCAAAAAGGGTTTTCCTTTTTTGTATTAATTCAACCAGATTCTGAAATCAAAATTTGTAAAATTATACTTTTTATATTTCAAGCTTGTTGATGGGATTCTAGGATTTTTTGTTAAAAGAGCAAAGAAATTATGGCTTAAATCCAATTATAATGGTTCGGTTTATCAAGGTAAATATGGATTTATATTGGAAATATTACGGAAAACATAAATCCCAAAGGAAACGATTTTACAGATCATAAAAGTTTGATCAAATTATCATATTTTCTTTTTAAGTGAATCTAAATACATGTTCTGTGAATAGTCTTCCAATTGGATTCCAATTTTATATAAATTTGTGTAGGAACTTGAAAAAAATCCAATTTAAACCTGGTCGTGGGATTCATTCCAAGTTTAAATTGTAAAATATCTAATAGTTAAAATAGATTTTTAGCTTTCGATAATGTTTAGCTAAACTTTTGAAAGATTCATCTTATATATACATATGAATGTTCTATGTACATAGGCAGCTGCACAAACCTGTGCCTTCCAAATGCAGTTGTCACTGTACATTCAGTCTTCGGAATCCAAAATGTATGCGATGTGTGGATGATGAAAAGGTAGAGCAACACGGATAATTCAATCAATGGAAAACTCTACTATTTAATATTACATTTATGGGTGCCTATCGATTGTATTTCCCGACAAGTACAATTCTGGAAACCTAAAAGAGAGATGTTTTACACAAAATATATGCATAATTGTGAAGAATGCACTTACCGACAGGCCAAATAACGCAATGCACAAGTGCCACCATCATATTTTGGAGATTCTATGACCATCGTCTACCTTGACCCACATATAATTATGCATACATATATTATACATGGAGGTCTGCTATGGAGACACATATTAAGCCATCGTGTATATGAAAGTTTTCATCTGCATCGTGTCACAGAAATCACTTGCAATTATTTAAGAGAGATTACAACAACGACAACGACAACGGCAGCAGTTGTTTAACGCTAAAAGCTGTTTCTAGGCTGGCTTTCATCCGAACACACACACACAGACACACACTGAAAATATTTTTCCCCCTTCTCTGTTTTAATTATTTTCACACCAAATTAATAATCTCAGGTCATTTTTGTGACACTCTCCAGTTATACATGCACGTCGATTGCAAGGGTGAAATATTTTATGCAAAACAGTTATAAATACACTTGTGAATACGTTCATACTGGGTTGGAGTTGGATAATTATATATACAAACGAAATTCGTGGTTTTGTGTTGTTAATGCGATGACAACTTGTATTGGCTTTTGCATATATCCTTCGTTATATTGTTAATGCGCATACGTATATATTTCAACATAAGTGCCCACACACCAATATATATGTATGTATGTACATATATATGCATACATACTAATGTGTATCCGGATTTATGTGCACTGTTGAAAAACATATGTATGGTTTAAGATGGAAAAACTGAAAAGGAATACACATATGCACGTAAGCAAAGCACTTCGGTCCCATTTTTGGGAGCTCTTTAATTGCAAGCCTGCCAAACAGAATTTTTCTTCGCCACTCCATGTATGTATATTTATATCTACACACTTTTTTCTGAACTTTGACTTTTTACAATGGGGAATTTCACATATAAAGGCCTCAAAGCCGTGCTTTTTATTGTGTTGACGTTTAAATGTAACATTTACATGTTGATTAATTCATATTTTATAATGGCCTTACATCAATTTATAATGTTGATTGTTTTATTTACATGACAATATTAAAATACGTTCGGAAAATTAATGTGCCCGTGCTTGGTATGTCGTCGAAATACACACGAATAAATATACCATACCAATATACCAGCCGTGGAGTGAAAATATACTATAAAATTCGTTGTCATTATATCGATAGGTTGTTTTGATCGTTTCCACTGGTACTAATTTGTACTTTTTCGTTTTGTAACAAGAAAATCTGATGTTTTTTTTTCATGAGAATTATTGAAATATTTAAAAATTGGCATAGATTTCGAATTTTTTTATATAAGTACAAGCAGAGGCAAATTTATAATTAAGTTGAACCCGAGTGAATTGACGATATTTTCAGTATTTTCGTCTACTTAAGGCTAACAATCGGTCTCTATCGATTCTACAGATTGGCGCCAAAATAAACATTTTTAAACATTCAAAACAATTTTTTTTTTATGGAAATTTTGAGTATTTTTCGGATTTAGATATGTTCTTTTTTGTTATCATAGTACAGCGACCGCAATAATGTGAAATAGCTCATTGACGTACTTAGAATCTAAAAACGTAAATGTTATTATTTATTTAGATTTGATTTCTACCATATGCTCAGGGCATATTCATACGCACCGCTGTAAAACTTTGAAGAGATAAAGTGGAAAATTTATAAGCTGTTATCTTCACGGGTTGTTGACTGCAGAGTATCATAAACCTCAAATGATTTTGGATCTGCTTGCTCGTCACTGTATATACGTGGTTGCAATGCACGGAACCCTCCCATTGGCATCCATAGAGAACATTTGCTGTTAAGGTCGACTAGGCTTTCCCCATATTCATGAAATATATCAATTTATAGCTAGTTTAATGATTCTTACATGCTTCAATAAGGCATCTCCGTTCTCGCAAAGGACATACAATTGAGAGATCGCCGAGGATATGTATACGATGAATTTAACATAGTCTCCAATGAACATATTTTTTCCCTGCATAGGTAAGAGACAATATTAATATTAATAATAATATTCAAACTAATTATGGTTAATATACTCACAGTTATTATTTGAAAGCCAACCATGCAAATTAGAATCGATGAAATCATAAGATTTACTAACAAAATAGGATTAAAAAAGTCCTCCAACCGCTGAGCGAACCTAACAAAAAATAAATTGTAAATATAATAATGCTGGAAATACTACTATTCATTACCTTATGATTTTATTATGCTTGTCTATGATTTGTTTCAAGCGCTGCAGCTGGGCACGTTGTGCGTAGTCCCAAATTTCAGCGCCTCCTGCGTTGACCTTGACATCAGTAAATAATTTGTTAATATTATCGTGCAGCAAACGGAATTGACCGCAAGTGTATGTTATGAAAAAACCAAAAATTGAATCTTCTGCAAACAGAGTGGTCACCACGCATATTCCTGCGTACGATGTAAACACGTATGTAAGTACGTAACGCGTCCAGCTGCTGTAGGGATCGTATGGAAAGACCATTTTGTAGGGAAAGGGTTTCTCGTGCGAATCAAGCCCAAAGGTAAAAAATAACTCAATCAAGGGCAAAACGCAGTACATAATTATGAGGCAAGAAAGCAAGCCAGTCATGATATAAAACGTGTTCATTCGCTTGCGACATTCAGCCACTATCGGATTGTTTAAGCTACTGTAGAAGAGAACAAATTGTGAAATTAGTACATCAATAATATTATCGCTAAACTTACTCTGGCATCCATATTTCCAATGCAAATTGCTCAATCAGCTTTCGAAATTTTCGTTGGTTGAGACGTAAATGAAGGAGTCGAACAAAGTTAAGAACTCCCATAAATGTGGTGCAACAGTTCTCCGTAGTTATTATGATATCGGATAGGTTTTTAAACAGAAAAGCTGATTGGTAACATATTGTGACGCCCACAGATGTTATAACGTACCAAGCCCATGTCGTATAGGCTAAACCTAAAATTGACCTGTTTAACGGTAACGGCCAAGATCCATTTAGCTTTAGCCAAGTGCACTGAACAGGCAAGCGAAGGCTTATATGACTGTCCCTATGTCGATATTTATAGAACATGGTGATGTCTGGCAAATTATCAAGAGCCGCATCTTTTACCAAAACTGTCAACAGTTTTATACTTTTCCATCACACCAACAAATCGGAAATATGAAAGAGAATTTATTATAAACAATAAATTACCCCGTTTAATGAGCTTAATTTGAGCCCACATTTTGTATTTTAATAAGGGGGTGCGCAGGACCCGCCTTGTGGGACCATCACCCCCTCACCACGATTATCATATTGAAAGCATGGGCAGAAAAACCTACTGAAATTTGTTGGGAAAGCTTTATTCTACTTGATCAGTCTTAAATGTCCGTTTAAACTTGGGAGTATTTTTTTTTATACCCCTAATTAAATACATATAATATAAATACAAATTACAAGATGATATATTCAGCAAAATTTAAGGAAATTGAAAAAAAAACCTAAACATTCCAAGGGTAATTTTTGTATTTCTAAAAGGTGTTCGGTAAAACTAGTAATACGAAAAAAAGGATCAAAATCAGATGTCGTGGCGATACATTAAAAATTCGTTACTTTTCAAATATTTGTAAGTGAAATGTTCATTCAAAACATATAAAAACCCCTAAATACATTTTTTACATTATTTTAAAAAACAGGACAAATTATAAGGTAAAAATGTATATACAACGTTTTAAGTCGATATATTTTAAACCAAACTTTGTTTTTCGATGTTGTAAAAAACAGGGGCAGTGGAAGCGAAACAGAAATGGACCATCCCTTAAGTACATAGTGGATGGAGGTTGGATTTCTGTGTCGATATATATTGCTCGTAGATATTCTCATGCGGATTCATTGCGTTTTTCAATGCGCCCGCCATTTATCTAACGCGAATCAGAAAAGCAAATGCAATCAATCAATCAATCATTTAAACATTGAGATAATTGTGAGTAAGAGTGGTCGCTCGTTTCTAATCGATACTCTATCGATATCGATTCTGTATCCATTGCATTCACTTTTGGAGTTGAGGAAACAGCTGTTGATTGTTTTGGTTTCTGTTCGTTATTATAATTATATTAGAATAAATTCAAAATACTGTTAAATATTTAAAAATTAAGTTGACAACTAGCAAACCAATTGTAATAAGTGTTGTAGTTAATGTTGCTCCTTAATAAACACCAATTATCTTGTGTTAAACTAGCGCAGCTTAACTTTTTAGAATAGTTTCTTACGTAAAGCAAACTTATCCGTTTTATTTTTTGTTTTTCCCCTTTTCGCTCGATTTAAAATAAACAAAAAATTCCCTTCGACGATGGGAATATATGCATTACCGCGGAACAGGCACCAGTGCGAAGTGCCGCGATGGTGAATCGATGTATCGATAGAAATTAAATACACCGATACTATTTTCTTGCACCCCAATTTGTTTCTAGGTGTTGGCTGCCAATTGTAGAGTGCAAATGAAAAGTTACGGATTGGTTTTCGTTAAAATTTTCAGTTACATGTGTATTAAAATCTGAATCTATCGACAGAAACTTGGTTTTTCTTGTTAAAGTTGACGTTGCGTGTAAGTAACACATTTTCCGGAAAATCTGTACTGCGAATAACAAATTAAGAAAACGACTGGATGTGTGTGTATGTGCTATATTAAAATATTTTTCTCATGCCGTATGTATACAGATGCAACGAAATATTTTATGCATTGATACTTATGAACATAAGACGGGGCCTCGGGAATCGTTTACTTGCGCTACGTTCATTAGAAAAGTCGGGAAAATGTTTTACTCTTCGGTCTTTTTAAAAAAAAAAAAGTTCAACATTTAAAATTGATTATTTTTTGCTATATATTTCTTTCTTGCTCTTTGTCATGTGGGCTACGCTACCGACCTTGGTGTGAATGGGACAAATAATCATCTCAACTGTTGGGGACTTCCGACCTGCTTTTGCTGCCGTGTTCTCAATTGCGCACGGCTCGTTTCACTGGCTGTGCTTCTTACTCCAATCAGTTCAGCATTATACGCAGCGGTGGTGGTGCAAAAATTGCGATTTTGGTGTACAAAAAAGCAAAAGAAGGAATTCCAACCAACAGAAGCAAGAAAGCAATCGAAAGGACGGGCAACATACAGTAAAATTTGTATTTCTATCTTGTAAAAGATACGCTTGTTTTTTTTTTTGTGTAATTAGTGCTGTTTCCCAACACACAACACCAACACCCCTTTTAACAACAACCCGAGTCGAACGAAGGGATTTCGACACACAACAGTTTTCATAGCCGTATTTGAGGCACATACTAAGAGCAAGTGGAGGAGCAGGAGCAGGTGACTTGACTGCATTGAAACAAGGTTGGTTAAACTAACTAAAGCCAAGAGCTAGAAGATCTGATCAGCGGCACACATACACACAGTATTTTTTTGTATTTTTTTTTCGTTTGCCAACCTTCAGAAGAGCCCGAAGAGAAGATAGATAGTTGAAGTAGCAAACAGAAAAGAATTTAACAAAGCAAAAAAATGTCTAAAGGTATATATAAAATACAGAAAGTGCACATTTAAACGTAAATCCATCTACATCAACAGCTCCAACTGTGCGGCAGCGGCGTTAACAACAAATTTAATCGGAAGTGGAGGATACCGACGACAACAACAACAACAACAACAACAACAATAGCAACAGCAACAGCAACAACAAAAGATCACCGGTCTAAATAAACGGAGGAGTAAAATGTGTGAATAAGTGAATAATAACCGAATGATTTAACACAAAACCAACTAGAGACGACCGTGCACAAAATAATCGCGAATCGTTGTATGCAAGCATCTCATCCTACAAAGCTACATATTTACTAAAATAAGCTTCGACCTTCCTGCAAAATCAACAAGAACAGCAACAAATCGTAAGTAATTTCCTTTTGTTTTTTACCCGATCGAAAAATAAATGATTGTTGTTTACCTTCAGCGCCTTCTGCTACGCCTGCTGCACTGCATCTGTAATACACAGGACTTGGTCGCGCTGTGTACATACAAAACAAACGAATCGAGGAAGCGAGGATACCAATAATACCATCTAACGAAAGATGAATGAACTAGACAGTCTCAGGCAGGAAGCCGAATCCCTCAAAAATGCTATCCGGGACGCCAGAAAGGCCGCCTGCGACACATCCCTGTTGCAAGCAGCCTCCTCGCTGGAACCCATCGGACGCATACAGATGCGCACCCGGCGTACATTACGCGGCCACTTGGCGAAGATCTATGCCATGCATTGGGGCAACGACTCTAGAAATCTCGTTTCCGCCTCACAGGACGGTAAGCTAATCGTGTGGGACTCGCATACTACGAACAAAGTCCACGCCATTCCACTGAGATCCTCATGGGTTATGACCTGTGCGTATGCCCCGTCTGGGAGCTATGTGGCCTGCGGCGGCCTCGATAATATGTGTTCAATTTACAACCTAAAAACGCGCGAAGGTAATGTCCGTGTGTCCCGAGAGCTGCCGGGTCATGGTGGCTATCTATCATGCTGCCGTTTCCTCGACGACAATCAGATCGTGACCAGCTCGGGCGATATGTCGTGCGGGCTGTGGGATATCGAAACGGGCTTGCAAGTCACCTCCTTTTTGGGTCACACCGGAGACGTTATGGCCCTCTCATTGGCGCCCCAATGCAAAACCTTTGTGTCCGGCGCCTGCGATGCCTCCGCCAAGCTCTGGGACATCCGGGAGGGAGTTTGCAAGCAAACCTTCCCCGGTCACGAGTCGGATATCAATGCAGTTACCTTTTTCCCCAATGGACAAGCATTTGCAACCGGATCAGACGACGCCACCTGTCGACTCTTCGACATTCGTGCCGATCAAGAGCTGGCCATGTACTCCCACGACAACATCATCTGTGGCATCACCTCTGTGGCATTTTCAAAGAGCGGACGCCTGTTACTAGCAGGCTACGACGACTTCAACTGCAACGTCTGGGACACGATGAAGGCGGAGCGGTCCGGCATACTTGCCGGCCACGACAACCGTGTATCGTGTCTGGGCGTCACCGAGAACGGCATGGCGGTGGCAACAGGATCGTGGGACTCTTTCCTGCGCGTATGGAACTAAAAACAAAGAGAAGAACTTCAAACTTCATTAAAACAAAAAAAGTAAAAAAGTAAAAAGGGTGGGGGTGGGGTCAACGGTTGCGCAGTCTGCGGCGATAGTGTCACTGCACCATTCATCCATCTTACATTGTGATCTGATGTAAATGGCATGTGAATGGTGTTGCCACCTTCCCGTGCGTGGTTTATATAAAATGATGACGGACGAGGACGACGACGACGACGAGACGACGACGACGATGTTTTGAATATGTGGGTGTGGGCGCAGCTAGTTGACTAGAACGTAGACCACAACAACAAAGAACTTTATATACAACATTATTTATATTGCTATATACTTATTAACTAAAATTATACAAAGAAGGAAAAAAAACAAAGTGCAGACATACGCAGCAAACATACATACAAATAGACATGCAAAACACATGCAAACACATGCAAACACACGCACACACACGCACACACAAAAACACACACGCATACAAGAATATTATTAGTGTAAATGGGAAATTCAAGCAAAAAAACAAAACGAAAAGAAGCGAAGCGAAGCGAAGAGAGAAAAGTAAAGAAAAGGATGCGCCCGCTGATATTCAGTCAGTTGTGTAGTAGTCAGAATTCCGGGTACAACAGCTACAGTTTAAAAACGTACGTAATGTAAACTTAGTTCAAATCGTGTATGTATGTACACGTGCATGCCTGATGAAACCTTGAACAATGTAAGGCAAAACAACGGTATCATTATGAACAGCATACATATGCATGTATGCATGTATCTGTGTGAGAAGTAAATACATTGTCTTCTGCGTATAATACATAAACTTCAGAAAAAATGGGATCCTGATTAAGCGAAGTCAAAGAGGTAAAATAAAGTAAAAGCATTTAAAAAAAAAAAGTAAGAAAGAAAGAAGAAAACATCACGGCGGCGAACCTAAAAGAAAATTAAAACAATTGCGCATAATAAACTTTAAAAATCAAGTAAACAAAAGAAAAGAAAAAAAAAGAAAAAGAAAAAGAAAAGTAAACAAAACAAAACACTATACATTTTTGTCTTATTATGTTTAAGTCCCTAATTTATATACAAACAAACAAAAAATAAGAATGATTTAAATAACAAACTATGCATTAGTAAAAAAAAAAAACCAAGTGGAAACTATACA
>JAEIIL010012340.1:0-15949 GCA_018905715.1 Drosophila lini | reverse complement strand
TATTTAAGTATTAAAATATATTTTAAGAAATATTTAAATAAATAATATGTATTTATATTAAAATATTTTTAATATTATGGCAGAGCCCCCTATACACTGAAATCGGGTTTCCAACTTGATATCTTCACCAAAAACAAGTCCCATCTTGGTTACATCCCCTCAAATCAAAATAATAACACTTTTAATATCATATTTCTATGCCAGAAGCAATTAAACACGAGTTAGGGATCCCTCTCTCAAACTATAAATATAAATGTGAGGCCAAACCATCAACGCATCTCACAATAAATAGGCTATAAATGCAATAGATTCACATTCAAAAAAACCCTCATCCAATTAATTGAATGGGTGTAGCCACAAAAAAGTGTAGACTAGAGATGATCAAGGAGAGGAACCCCCTGGCGTGACACGAAAACCACTAGCAGGTTAATAATAAATATTAACCGAAAAACCCAACAGTTGCCCAACTGAACGTGAGAACCCAGAAGATCGTGCCTCAAAGGACATTCCGGCAATGCCATCACTAATCGGGCCCACAATAAGCATAATAAGAATGAAAGTGCACGATTTTGTATAAATTTGGCTTAGAATGTAGCCGGTTTTCGGTTACAAGATCGACAGGATCGACAGATTTCTGACGAACTGGCAAAACAAACCGAACCCATCCGATCCGATCCGAACCGAAATCCAAAACAATAATGGGTCTCTCCGAGAGAAGGCCAGAAATGTGCTGTTCCCACGCCAAGGATTCCTCCGGGGGATCATAATTGTCTTGGAAGAAGGGGAAATGGGCCCGAGATTCCCACGCTTTGCACAAGATCTCGGGATCTCGGGTCTCAGGTCCTGCAGGACCTACCTGCTGCCACCGAAGAACGTGTGAAATTTCGGATCCTTGCACCTGCCTGCCTTTCGAGGCCTGTGATTGGCCGAGATGCTGCAGGATCGCTCACAACCCCCGAAAATGTATAAATAGCGCCTCCGGTCTTAGAGAGAGCATCACACAGCATCCGAACGTCGCAGCGAGCACATCTCAGCACGCATCTTACGCACTCACAGAACGAGAAAAATATCTACAAAATCCAAATGTCGACCATCAGCAAGCAGAAGAACTTCAACACCATGTACAAATCCAAGGTTTCGCCCTCCCGCCGCCTCAAGAATCTGCTGAAGCCCCTCCTGGGGCACGTCTTCAACCTGAAGAAGGAGCAGCAGCCCAAGCGGAGCTCCTACATTGCCTCTGAGGAGAAGGAGTCCGAGTTCGAGTGGCTGAGCAACGACATGGACAACATGGCCAACGAGCATCTGGAGAACCGCCTGCTCGACGAGATCCGGCAGTGCGCCAAGGAGGATGCCGTCATCGTCTACAACGAGAACGGTTCCGGCGAACTGCAGCACATGGACCAGGAGGACTACTATGTTCCGGTTCACTTTGCCCGCACCAATGCCGGCACCTTCTTCTGGACCTCCATCCAGCCCAAGACCTGCGAACCCTACGCCATCGAGTGGAACTTCCTGGACCGTTGGGCCCAAGCCTGAACTAATCCTCTGGAGCTTCCTTGGGACTTTCGCGACCTTGAACACTAATGGGGTTTTTCAACTTTCGCTTGGGACAACTTCACTGGACCTGTGTACTGGAGCTCGGTTCTCCAGCGGGATGGGTACTCCAGAGTTTGGGCACTTCGACTTTGGGTTTCATCGAACTAGGACGGCGCGCTTCTGGGATTTTCCGACTCTCTGGAAATTCCCAAAGAAGCAAATTGGGTAACCACTGCGGTGGCGGGCGATATTCCAAACAATTATCCCTTTTTTTGCTTTGCAAAAATGGGTTTCAATTGTTGTGTATTGGAAAAGAAATTTGTTGTTGTTAACAAAAACTAAAATAAACAATGAAAATTTATTTGAATTTCTTATTATTTGTGAGGGAAGAAAACGGGGGATGTTCAACATGTGGTCCTGCCTTGTGTAAACAAGCTAGAGGTCCTGCCTACAGATCCTTTCAAGATGTGGGACATTCCCACGGCACCGAACACATGTGTGTAAGGTTTCTGTTTACTGTTATCCAAAAAGATCTGGCTGGGTTTTGGGAAAACGTGTTGAAAATAGTGAGGAAAACTGCCATCAGGGGTACATATATGAGTGTTTAGATAACAGCTCATTGGTCACGTCTTAGGAGAGACAGATAAATATTTTATTTATTTATTTTATTGTTTGGTTTTTAGGAGAAACAGGAGCTGAGCTGAAAGATAAATATATTTACGTAAGCTATGTTATTATTATTATTATCTTAGTTTGATCTTTGCCTGTATCGCATATTTTTATATTATATATTAAATTTTGAAATTCAGAGTATAATAATTTGTCAGAAGTTTGCTAAGCAGTGGAGGAGGTTAAAATTGTCAAATTCAGTATGAAGATTTGTTAACCTAATAAAAACTAGCATAGAAAAGATTTCCGAATTGCAGATTAAGACTTTTTTTGGCTTAGTTATAAACGGCAAGGGTATGCAAACTTCGACTACCCACCCAAAGGATGTCTAATAACATCCCTGACTATTTCAAAATTGACTTTTTTAGGTTTAGATCTAATTTATGTATTTATTGAGCTTCAAATAACAACAATGCTTCCTATCCTGTTAAAATTTTCAAATTTCTAATATAAAAACAATAACAAAGCCTCTTGACAAACTATTGCAAGTGTTTTAAATCGTTAAAAAAAACAATTATAGCTCAAATAAATGATGATATGAATATAGATTGTTTATGAAATCATATATTTTGTTACCATAAAAAAATATAAACCTTATTAAATAAATGCTGCAGATAAAAATAAAATTCCAAGGAAACGATTTTTGTAGAATTTCCCTCTTAGATTTCCCCAGAACCCAAAAAAAATGTTAATAATTAAAAACCAAATCAGAGTTTTTTTTTGTTAGCTTTCCAATGAAGAGCTGTTTTATTTCAACAAAGGAAAAACTATTTAGCTTACAAACCAACATTGCACTTAAGGGTAATGGAAGACGCGAACGACTTTGTTGTTAACTAAAACGTAACGTAAGAACGGTAACGTGGCAGTCTGGAGTTTTGATTTTTAGTAATAACAACTACGAGTGTCAAACATAACAGTGGGGTTTTTTTTGTAACAATTAACAATCACAGCTTACGTTCTAGGAACGTGGAACCAACAACAACAAATCTGTTAAAATATTGCACATAAAAATTGTGGGGTGTGTTGTCCTTGGGCGAGAGACGCTGTCCAAACGTTGGGGTGTACCTCCTCGGTTTGCGTGTGTGTCCCGCGCCAAGTCACCATTGCACTTTCCTCCAGCCCGGTCCTGTTGTCTCCTCCGCATTGTCCATCCTGTCTAGGCGGCGTTGCGGCGGAGCCAAGCGGTCTTTAAAGCTTCTGTACCAACCAAGGTTACGACGTGGCGCGACGTAAGGCGCTACGTTGTGGGGGGTTGCGCTTGGAGCGCGTTTAAAGCTGCAGCCTGATGATCCTCCCTCACTCGCCGCCCACGCCTCACAATCGCTAGAACGAGAGCTTGAGTGGGCGTGGCAGAGTGGCGGCTGAGATGAGGAGGGAGATGTGATCGTTAACGGTTTTCCTTGAGCACTGACTCTTCCAGCGCTGCCGCGCCGGATTTTATACATCTCGCGGCCGACGTTGACGTTGACGCCGCTGCCGCGTAAATAGAGATAAACAAAGCGAACGCACACACGCACAACACTCGCCGTCCTCGTGTCGGTGTGTTTTTGTTTGTGTGTGTTGTTATCATGCATTTATGTACGCCTGGGCCCTTTTCCAGTTATCTCAGCTCGTCGCCGGGCTACTAACCATTTTTATGTTTATCACTTTTTTCGTTATCCCCGTCCAGCCGCCGCCACGCACGATCTTGTGTTTACTTCAGGTCATTCGTTCCGAGTGCACTGGGAGAAAGTGTTAAGAGCGTCTGGTAAAAGAAGAAAATTCTTCATCGAAAAAAAAATATATATATTTCCTTTAATTGTTTGCCAAAAACTATAGCTTACATCTAGGCGCCTGCTTAGCTCTCATCAGAAAGTAACATTATATTTTTCTTGACACTCCTATTTTCTTTGAGTGTACTGGACGTTAAAAACTCTTTTGTCTTTGGCGTTTCCTTTCTGTTCTTGGTGCGATTTGTTTTCGTTTAATCTTCTTCCACACGCACGTTCGGCAGCCTCTCTAGGGTCCGCTGCCACCGCACCTCTTGCTCTCACACCATCGCCATGGCCCAGCTCTCGCTCACTTTTAACGATCTCGCGGACCCCAAAACAAGAATCCCTCGTTCCCTTTCCAGTGTGGAGCCCATGTAACATGCATTCAGCACATTAAAAATACATACAGATAGAGTACACACATGTGGATGCAGATATCCAGAGACTCGCGTGTAGTACATAGGGACCGAGTGAGTGGAGGCAGCAGCACGCCCCTCTGGAAATGCAGTTTAATGACCGTTCATGACCAAGTCAATCAGATGCGGGACTATTTACGCATAGCAAAAATCGGGGAACGATTTCTACGACGAATATCGTAGACACAGCCCCGGCATATAGGGAACCTCCAGCAGATAACAGGGCTATTTAAATAGCTATAGCGAATGGAAAGTAACGAATATCAGAAAAAGCAGATTTATGCTGGTTAATTTGATATTTTGTCAGCAGTTAATGGTTCTTATCTTAAATGGTAAATGGTTCTTATCTTATGAAATAAAAAATAAAATCGCATGTGTATCTTTGAAGTACAACTAAAACCACAAAACTTATCTGGAAAACCATTTTGTTTTTTAAATTGGAAAATAAGTAAAATCAATAGAAATTCATTCAGTTCATATTCAAAATAAAAATTAAAAAAAAAAAAAATATAAATAAAAATAAAAATATTTAAACCATTAAATCTGAAACTTTAATAGTTATTACCACGTTATTTATATTTAGAAATATTATTTAAATAATACAAACCAAGCAAAAAATCGAGCCTCTTAGGCTTTGCTTTTATTTAAATAATTACACTTATTTATGCTCTTTGATTTTAAGAACACAGTAGACCACAAATTGTAACAGAGTTTTGTTTACAATAAAACCACTCTTAAGAATCTAAAAAGTAACGTCCAAAAAACCGAGTATAATAAATAAAAGAATAACCTGTAAATAGGAAAGAGTATCTTTCCTACCCCCATTTTGGCATAAATCTCTCTTTCGGCCGTTACTGTTTACCCTAGACCTTATCAATAAAAACCTCTACAATTACCGAGGGCAGCAGGTAAGGAGGTCTCCTAGAATTGTTTCCCCTAATCATTTCCTTTTTTCTCTCCCCTCTTTTTCAGGGTCTTCGGCAGCAGATATCCCTACGTGGAGAGGGATCATGGGAACGCACGTTATGCGTGCGCTCCTCACGCGCAGGACACGTTCGGAAGGAACCGTGGGAAAGGCAACCAAAGTGCATGGAAGAAATAATAAATGCACCAGACCCTCTAGGGACAGGGTAACAAAGAACCCAGGCCATTTCGAATTGAATTAGAAAAGGTTGCCCAAGGTGGAGTAGGGGGCGAGTTATCAATAGGTTCCAAAGAATGGAAGCAATCAGATGTAAATCAAGCAGCCAAGTTAGCAGTCAAGTCATGGTAAATAGGCAACCCCTCAAAGTAGCAAAAGAATAGCATCCCCTACAAAAAACATTTGTACAGATTTACCACCTGTATAATTATATAGAAACCTAAGAGAGAAGTATAGTAATAATTGTATTGCCAAAATTAAAACCTTTTCCACAGAAAAATGTCTATTAAAATAAATCAGACTTCTTTTATTTTATAATGCAGATTACCGTTGGTCTTCGACTCATACTCCTGGTTGTGGGGGCTTCAACCGAAAATGCCATAAAAAAATACCAATCCACTTTTGTCGAAGAGTTGGGTGAGTACGAGTTCTGTGTTAAGATGATCGTGGCTTGCGATAAACTTCGGGATACATTTGTTGCCACTTCCGATGACGATGAGTTTGTAGAGAACCAGGCGACAATCGATGCTGCTTTGGAAAAATACAGAGAATGCTTTCCGAAGGACCTATCGCTGGACGGATTACGATCGTATTGGAACTTGGTCGACAAATGGCAAAGTCAGGTCCACGAATTATTTCTCCTTGACAATTTGTTCGGCGTAGCCGAGGAGAGTGAGGAGGGGCAGAAAATGATGGTGAATTTTGGCAAGAGGCAAGGCTGGTGTCCTCTGTATGATGAGCCCCCAGAGACCACAACCACCACCACAACGATATCAGACAACGATTATTCAGAGGAAACCTCATCCTTTAATCCTGAGCCAGTCAACACCTCAAAAATTAAGAATAAAGGTGGTTCAGTTGGAAACATCAAGGATTCATGCAAAGTTTCTAGTGATTTCGATCGATGGGTTCACAACGAAATTGATGGTATCCGAAACATGAGTAGTCTTACTGAAAGATTTTCCGATTTCGAAAAACTGCTGGGGAAGTACAGCAGCCATAACTGCTGTCCATATAAATCGATTAGGGATCGTGTGGAAATCATAAATGATGGCATTGATATCCTAGAGGATCTGCAGGATGTAAAACCCTCCGAAAAAAAGGATTACAAGGATATAGGGTCTGATTTCCACAATCTGAACAGTAGATTGGAGCATCTAAGAACTGGCAATGGCGTTTATTCATCTGAAAAATGTTGCCCAACTTGTTCGGAGCAATTTAAAAGTTTTCAAAATAATTTCCAAGGTAATCTTAAAGATTTCAATCCACCGCAATCGAATATTACATTAAAGGATCTTCTAAGAAATGTAACATCCTTAGAGGACACTTGCTCCCAACAACAAAATCAGTTACAGAAAACTCTTTACGGTCAAAACCATAAAATAGATAATACCGAAAAACCCTGCTGTGGTGACGAAGAAAATAAAATTAAATTTATCGAAAGTTCATTAAAGGATATACAAACTATAACCTCCCAGAAAGATGTATATGAAAAGGTAAACTCTGTAAGAGAAAATCTGGAAAAATCAACTAAAACTCTTTCAGATACGGAAAATATGCTGGGCTTGGAGGCCAAAGAAATTGAAAAACTGAAGAACGAATGCGGAAAAGTAAGCCGAATCCAGGCAAGTAAGACTCTTATCGATGGACTCAGTTCGAATGTGAGTAAACTAGTTAATAAACTTAGCGACATGGAATTAGAAAGAACCGTGGACATAACAAAACTCAACACATTAGTCGAAAGTCTACAAAATGAACATAAAAAATATACGGGAATTAATCAAAGAACTATAACAAGCAATAGCGAGCAGCATAAGCAAGATATTGCCAACTTAAAGAAGACATTAGAAAATGTCAACCTGAAATACAGCAACTTTCAGGTTTACCACGAACTTTACCAAGTGGCTGCAAAACAGATCTTCGAAAAATATCAAAAACAGCATGATGATCTAAAGGAATCGGTCAAAGCAAGTGAGGCTTTCTATCGCAGCAGAGTTGGCGAAACCCTAAAACCAGATATAAATAAATTGGAAGAGGACCTGGTGGACCTTAAAGATACCGCCATACCCCAGTTGGCCCAGGAAATCAAAGACCGCATAAAAGACACCGCTGGCAAAGTGGAGGAAAAGGAACAACAAGAAATAACTTGGTTTAACGAAGAGGTTAAAAGGAAAAAGGACCAGATTTTACAACGCCTCGACAGGTTGAATCAAAATAAAGACCCTGAGAAAGTTCGTCAACTGGAGACACACATCTCGCAGCTCTCAAAACGACTGGCGAGCCTTGCAAAGAAAGTAGCAGATCGCCACGAAGTCCTAGAGCAAAATGTAAATGAGTTGAATAAAAGGATCGCAGCAGCGTCGTCGGCCGCTACCTCCTGTCCCCACGACTGCGACTTGGGTGACCTGCCCACCACGGACTCCATGGCAAGTAGGGTAAAGGTTCTGGAACAACAATTACAAAGTTATTTAAAGAAATTTGGAAAGAATTAAATGTAAATTGTTAAACAATTGAAAATGTTCTTTAAACAAATTTAGGAGACAAATTTTTTTATAATATAAATATTATTAAATCAAATAAAAAATGTACAATTAAATCCTATAAAAGAACTATTGACAAAAATTGTATTTCTTTCGAAGCTGAAAAAAAAAAATTTTAACAGGCCCATTTTGATTATTTAAATTAAATATATTAGATTTGTCAAATCTTTATTTTTTATATGGATTATAAAATTTTTAAAGAAGAAAAACTATACCAAAAGATTGGATTTTTTTTCAAAATTTATAAAAAAATATATATATATTACAAAAAAAAAAAATTAAATAATAATAGTGGCCGCACTTTAATTATTTAAATTTAATTGCTGTTTTTGGAGATATTATTTTCAAAATGCCCGCCCATCAAAGCGCACAACTGGGCACACTTAATTGCTCAGGAGCACCAGACCGAAAATCTGGCAGCACCTTACCCCTGCGATACTGGCGCTGCCAGACCTTCCCATCTAGTAGGGCAAAGCTGCCACACTTTTCAGCAGGAATCACCTGGTGCTGCCAGACTATTTTCCGGCCACGTGCGGCTATTGTTGAATTAATAACAAATAGTTAACAACAAATAGCTGTGAAGATGCAGGAAAACACGCCGCCGCACCGCCCAGACATCGAGTACAGCGACGACGAGGTACTGGAGGAGATCGAACTCGAGGACGGAGGGGAGGATGAGGAGTTCGACGAAGTGACACTGGAGCAGCTTGAGGAGCGCCTAGGGGGACTGGGCGACGACGACGACGAAGATGACGAGGAGGAGCGTCGCGACATGGAGCGTATAGCGCGCCTGACCGACCAGGCGGAGGTCACCTTCCGGCAGCACAAGGCCCCAGTCTTCGCCTGCAGCCTGCATCCGACGAACAACTGGGCGGTGACCGGCAGCGAGGACGATCGTGCTTATGTCTGGGACACCACCACGGCGGAGGTGCTGCACGAGATCACGGAGCACAAGGACACCGTCACGGAGACGCACTTCAGCCACGACGGCGCCTACTTGGTCACCGGGGACATGGCCGGCGAGTTGTTTGCCTTCAAGGTCAGCGAGCAGGGTGAAGAGCGGCCGATTCTGACCAAGGTCTGGGAGTACTCCATGAGCGACATGTCCTGGCTTTTCTGGCACAGGGCTGCGCACATCCTTCTGGCCGGCAGCGACAGCGGTGATATCTACGTGTGGCGTATTCCTGGTGGCGACTGCAAGATTCTGCCGGGTCAATCGTCGCGCTGTGAGTCCGGGGAGCTGAGTGGCGACGGCAAGAAGCTGTTCACCGCCTACCTCAACGGGCATGTGAAGCTATGGGACCTGAAGACCTGCCAGGTGCTGATGGAGGTCAACGAGCAGCATCCCCTTGGTTTTGGCGAGATCACACACGCGGTGGTGGCCTGTGAAAGGGAGTCGCCGTTCTACATCTGCGCCGAGGGATCGGGTGAGTTTGATGAAGAAGCTGTGATATGAATTCCAATTGAACAAGTATTTCCTCCTTAGGCAAGATCCTGTTTTGCACCAACAACGGTCCTGTGAGCACTGTGCAGTCGGAGCATGGCGTGGAGTGCCTGGCCTTTGCTCCCGCCAACTCGGATCTCAAGCTCTTTGCCTGCGGATCGCTGGATGGGGAAATATCCATTTGGGACTATGCCAAGACAACGCTGCGAACGGTCTGCGAGACTCCAGATAAGAACGATGGTGTCCTCCGGTGAGTATCTTGTGCCATTAAATGTAGATGTTATTCTTATTCCTTGTATATTTCCAGCATCAAATGGCTGAATGACCACACCATACTGGCGGCCACATCGCAGGGCAATTTGAATGCCTTTGATGCTCGTACGGGATCCCTTAAGTTCAAGCTGACCGGTCACCATTACCATATCTACGAGTTCGTCTACAGACCACAGGATAACCTACTGCTGACGGTTTCCGAGGACCAAATGGCCAAGATATTCAGGGTGCCACCGCTGGGCGATTAGTTAGGACTTTTAAATGTTGGACATACATACATTCTGTATATGTAAATATAGGAAATACATACAAAAATTAAGTTCTTTTGACTCGGCAGCCAGGAGCAACGACCCTAAGGGGCGGTCCTGTCCCACTTGCCCCATTTGCAGACGAATGAAGGGGTGTGCGGGAGGCAGAAGCCGACTATAGATAGAATAAACAAAGCTGAAACAGCCGGGGGAGTGATAGTAGCAGTGCAAGTGCCTTAAGATTGTTCTTTGTTTTGAAACAATTTTATTTCCCGATTCTTGCCTTGTTAATTACTAAGTATGTTAAAGAAACCCTCTACACGTGTACAAATTTCCCCTAAATCTATATAGAAAAACTATTATTTTGAGCTCCACTGTAACCAAGAGAAAAGTGCATAACAAGTGCAACTTGCAGCGCTTTCTCTTTGGTCTCTGGTGTTCAGTTCTCTTAGCAAATAGGGAACATGCGTATTGAGAACGTTTCCCAAATAAGAGACAAACAATTGTTTATGTTTTTGTTTGTCAGTTCCCTCACTCACACAAAGGCCAACAATTGTCTCTAAAAAATAAAAACAAATGCTCTGATTTACATATTTATTTATTTATTTTATTAGAGCTTTTTTCGGAAACATTATTCTCGCTTGAAAGAGCAACACGCTGATGGGGAAGTGAGGACTGTCCTCAGTCTGTTTCGGGTTATCACGGCGAATGGATTACGGTTCTCCCTGTGAAAGGGTGCGAATTTCAAAACGGATAAAGACGTAATATTCTCTAAATGTGAAAATCTACAAAATAAATGGATAACTAGGACATTTAAAACCAATCCTAATGAATAAAATATAAAGTTACAAACTTCTTTTTGGAAAATTTAAGTGCATATTTACATTAACACTATAAATAAAGATAAAATGGATGATCATGAAAACACTTGACTCGTGGCATGATATGATGGAAGCAAAGCACCGAAATATTAACGAAAATTGCATATGGAAGTGATCCATCATATTTCTCCTTCCATCTGAATATATATTTTGTGTGTTGTGTGGGTGTGTGCTGTGCTAAACTTACAAAAAATAAAAATATAACAAAGAACGAAGGGAATACTCTTTTTCCAGGAAGAATTAACCCCTTGTGGCGGTTAATTTTTAAGAGTTTATCTTTGGAGATTAACTTTTTTAAGTCATTTTCATACTGAAAATAAATATATCCTTTTATTACAATTAAATATTCAATTAATTCTGCTGAAAAATTAATATTATATTGAATTTGAGTAAAAACAAACTGCTCTCTTGGTAAAACCTAAATCCCTCACATGACAATAACTTAAAGCTGGCTATACTAATTTGTATGCGTTTTATGATGATCTTATGATCATATGTAATCACTATCTGAAAGTCACACTACCCCCTGGTGAGGGTATAAAAGCTGATATCCCGCAGCTACGAGGCAACAATAAAAGTCACACGAAATCACAGTTAATCAACCGCAAACGGGGGCCCGAACGGATCCACCGCCGAACCACTGTGGTTGGACACCACTATGGATACCAGCACCCCGTGTGTGTGTTTGTGTCTTTTACAATTAGATTACCGACAGCGGAGGAGGAGCTCCACGGATCCGAGCTAAGCTGATCCGAGAGCGGAGCTACTGAACCGGCGATGCGGAGGCGCTACACTTGTTTTGTTTATTATTTGTATTATTTTTTATGGCGACCCCAGAGGGCGGGAGACGCTTGGAAGCTAATCCATATAGCCGGGCGGACACTAAAGGTTCACGATTCACACAATTGAATTATCACAGTTTGAAATGTCAAATGCACGCGCCTGGCAATGGCATATGGCCCCCGCTCCCGTTCTCCCTGCGAGGAACTATCTCTGAACATTTCATGATGATAATCTGCTCAAGTGTCTAACAAAAAGTCGCTCCTCTATAGCACACACACACATTAATGAGACCACCGAATCCGAATCCATTTGGGAGTAAATTGCCGTCAAATGCGCAACAAAAGAGGCACGATTAGGCTGGGAAGGAAGCCTTATAGAGTGGATTACCCAAGAGGTGGCTATACACTCCATCAAAAGTCGGTTAATCTCTGCAACTGCGGTTAGCCCTTGAGGCCCTTATGCCTCAGACAGTAAAAGTAATTGACATTTGATTCACTGATATGTCTGGCAGCTTTATAAATCAAAGCTATAGTAAGATTAGGGCTTCTTATCGCAGACTTCCTATTTTTCAAAAATGAACCTAACCGGAAACAAGCAAGGTAGAGACAGTGGGTATTGGTTAAGAGCGATTAGGAGAATTTTGAAAGCTTTTGTAGATTATTCTTACGTTTAATAAAAATTTATTTGGATACATTTATATCCTTTTATATTTTAAAATAATGTTTAATAGTTTTATATTCTTTTTTAATACACATAAACACGATCTGCTTTAGTATTATCAATTAATATTAAATGTAACTTGAAAAAACAAAAGAATACGTTGGAAAACAAACTTTTAAATCATTAAAAATTAATGTTATAAATGCAAAATATTTTTTGGTCAATCAAGAATTAATATTCGATTGAAACCTCTCTTAGAAAAAGGTATAAATATTTTAATTTAAATATTTTAAATATGCAGTATTCCAAAAAGCAAATGTATATATATGTATATTTAAAAAGAAATTAATAAAACATAATTATACACTTTTAAATCAATTAAAAAAATTTTTTTTTTTTTTCAAAATCTGCAATTTTGCAAATGGAAAATCTAAAATTAAATGTCAATAAATATATATTTTTACACGATCAAATACAGCATAAAATAAGTACATTTTTCTTCTATTTAACGAATGAATGCACTTGCAGAGCAATCTCTTCCAACCGTGAATAGCTTGTGGCAAGTTTCACTTGCAATAAATGTCACATCGCTTGGAATTACAAATCTATTAATACCAGATAGCTAATAGTTTTTGGCACATGCCTTGGCCCTAGTTTGAATAAAATGACAACAAAGTTGCTAGAAGATTATCAGCTGCCAGAATATGAATTCCATTTGGACACCGCCAGCACACACTGACTGCAAAAGGTCAATGACTAAGGTGTAAGAGAGACGATTTTAAGAGCGCTAACCATATCTTAGGTCTGGGAGTTTCTCTTAGCCGGCTACACGTGCTTTATTTTTGGCCACAAACTTCTTTTCTAGCGAAATGTTTGCGGCTTCTTGCATCATGCGGATGCCGCCGTGGAAAGTGTGTGAGCGCGCCTTATACAGGTAACACTCATGCGGGGCGACAGGTAAGAGCGCGAGAGAGCAGCTGCTGTCCGTCCATAAAGTGAAGTAAAATAAAAGAAACCCAAATAAAAAAAAAAAACGGCAAATGCAAAGCCCAAGTTGAGGCGACGCCGGCAGCGACGGCGACAGCAGACAGCGCTCCATATAGAGGGGTAAAAAATATATTCCAAACTTAGTTTCAACTCAGAGCGTGTGGCGAACGGTCGGTCGGTCGCTTTGGTGATATTTTGTTTGAAAAGAAAAATCCAGAGACACGTTTTCCCGTAACACAAAGTTCCCGAAGATGCCTCTCCATCGAACTCTATAAAACCACGTGTGTTCCTACAGCTTATCTTTGGATATATTGATATAGTGTATGTGTTGTTCCACCCTTCAGCCCAGTGTGTGTGTGAATAAGTGAGCATTGAAAGCGGCGGAAAAAAAAACAACAGAAAAACCATGTGGACTGAACCGAACTGAACTGTATTCGAAGCTCCACGCTGGCACAGAGAGAACGCTGATAAAAAATATACAACAAACTCAACAGAAAACCAAAGTTTAAACCAATATAAAATACAACAAAAAAATCAAAATTAAAAGAAGCAAATTTGCAAAGTGAGAACCTTGAAAGGAGAGCCAGGATCAACCTGAATATCATTAAAAATAAAAAATAAACCCACAAAAAGTGCCAGATATCAAAGATACAAGCAATGAACTTAACTAAAAACCTTTATAAATAATTAACAAAAAAAATATATAAAAATAAATACCAGATCCTAGAACCTCGCTCAACAATATCACCAAAAATATGGCTCGCGTTCAGGCTAGCGACTCCCTAATTCCCCGCCAGGTCTTCGAGGTTCCGCCGGCGGAGCCCAACAACTCCACAGCGGACAGCGGCAGCCAGGGTTCCGGTGTCAAACTGAAGAAACAAATTGGCCTTCTGGATGGAGTGGCCATTATTGTTGGCGTCATCGTTGGCTCCGGCATCTTCGTCAGCCCCAAGGGTGTCCTCAAATTCTCTGGATCCATTGGACAATCGCTCATCGTCTGGGTCCTCTGTGGTGTCCTCAGCATGGTGGGCGCCCTCTGTTACGCGGAACTGGGTGAGTAATGGGCCATGTAAAAGGGGTCACTTGTGGAATATTTATACAAGATTTTTTTTTTTTTTTTTGGGAATACATTCCCAGTCGATAATGAGCCCACGCCCAGTGTCAACAAACTTGTGCGGCGCTGGCAGTTATTGCTTCTGGCTGATGACAGCACTTCACGGGTCAGCATATGGCGCATGTGGGAGGCGGGGGAGGTTGTTTACATAGGTGTAAGACAAGCTTGGAGCACCTGTGGCAAGCAGAGCTAAAAAAAACGGGGGAAAAGAACTAGAACAAGAGCTCTGAGGGCATTCCACAAAAGTGCTTGAGTCGGAGGAAAATCTGCAATTCCAAGATAAAGAGGTTAAGGCCAGAGATTATCTGCCAATCTGGACGAGATTGTAATGCACAGAGAGAAATATCATGGTATTAATTTGAAAGTAAAGCAAGCTAACTAAGAATATTGATAAAATATTACTGCAGATTATTTTAGAGTTCTTTAAAAATTAAACATGGTCTGTATTGCATTCTTTCTTTAACTTTTAGCTTTACTTCAACAGAAAATAACATCTGTTCCTTGGTAAATCTAAAAATAACCATCCAGCATTTTGTTGTCACTTATTTCTGTAGGGAGAAACCAAGAATATTCCGCTTCGTTCCAATTAAAATCGGCTCAGATCTAAGACAAAATTAAACGGAAAATCACTATGAACTTTGAGTTGGCTCTCCCACCAAGTGAATCTGTTGAGATTAGCCAGTGTACTCCAGACAATTACCCTGGAGACAGCAGATTTAAGCATGGGAATTAGCTCGGGGCCCATCAAGATGCCCTCTTCAAGGGGCAGGCAGACTATCTTAATAAACAAAATCAGTTCCCAGTGATGAATGAAAGGGGGGGTTCTGATGGATCTGTTAGGAAGAATATTCAGACAAAACAGTCAATTATCAAAGAATTAGCACTGATCTTTTTATATACAGTGGTAATTCGGTATGCTGTATTTGTTTTACCTATTATGTTTGGAATTTTCAACCCTTCTAATTCAAATTTCAAGGTTAAGCAATCAGAAAGTAACCCCTCAGTTCAAGGGGTACATGGTTAACTCTCTTTTGAAAGAGTTAAAGATCTGCGGAAGAGAATTTAAATGACTAGCTTTTTCTCTTTTTTACGTCATCTTTACTTAGGTGCTTCTTTATCAAAGAAAACACGTTTGCTTGAATTCAAAACCTGGCAGACACTAATTACCATAAATTTGTCGACAGACGTAAATTTACATAATTTTTGGGTGCGAAGTCTAAGAATAGCGAGAGGTGTACTTATGATTTTTAAAAGGTTTAAAAATGTGATAAAGACATGATACACAATGTTGTAAATAATAAAATTAATATAATATAAATATAAAAATAAATAAATATATATGTACAATAAATATTAAATTAAAACATTTCTAGTAAAGTTTTTATTTGTAGTATAATTTTTTGACACTCATAAACTCTTTAAAATTATCACCTTTTAGTTAAGCTGTGGGAATTTGTTATTAAAGTGATTATTTCTGGCATATTAAATTGGTTAGCCATATAATCT
>JAEIIL010012332.1:0-12019 GCA_018905715.1 Drosophila lini | reverse complement strand
TATTTATAAACATTATTTTACTGAACAAACAAAGTATTTTTTTTATAAAACTAACTAAGCCAGCTTAAGCCACGTCAATAACACATTTTGTTAGAACTCAACCAAATATTTATAAAAAAAAAGCACATTTTAATTTATTAAAATATCAATACTAACATTAAATAAAAATATTATTTAACAATTTAAATAATATTTATTTCTAAACATAAATTGTTGGTACCGCTTTAGGTACAAGTTTTTGCCTATTGTACCTAATTTCAGCCGTATAACAGTTTGAAAGCTTAGTGTGGCCACATATATGGCTATTTTGTTATAACGGTCAAGCCGCGGTCACACTGGGTGAATTTTTTTGCAAAACTTTTGTTTCTTTTCCCCTCAAAGAAATTCGTGGCAAGCTGAGTGTTCCCGGCCTTTCCACGCAGAGATTTCGCGGATTCCAGGCAGCAGGCAGCCAGCAGCGGATTGCAGGTTTCAAAGGGGACGACGCCACCGCCAAGGACTGTGCCAGCTCAGTGTCAGGTTCTTGAACGCCCACGCAGGCCAAGGAAGAGGAAGACAACAGCAGCAGGAGGAGGAGGAGCAGCAGCAGGTCAAGTGGGGAAAGTAGGAAAGTGGGAGAGTTGTAAAGCCGTCCAGGATGCAGCAGAACGCGGCCAGCAACCCCTTTGCCATGTCCTCGTACGTGGAGCGGCCGCAAATGGGCCTGGATGTTGAGTTTGGCGCAGATCCAGCCAGCGGTGCAGCCTTCTTCCAGAGCGACGGACGCAAGCACGATGACCTCAAGCAGATGCTGGACAGCAACAAGGATGGCCTCAAGCTGGAGGCCATGAAACGCATCATTGGGATGATAGCCCGCGGACGCGATGCCAGCGATCTGTTTCCCGCCGTCGTCAAGAACGTGGTGTCCAAGAATATCGAGGTGAAGAAGCTGGTGTATGTGTACCTGGTGCGCTATGCCGAGGAGCAGCAGGATTTGGCCCTGCTCTCCATCTCCACGTTCCAGCGAGCGCTCAAGGATCCCAATCAATTGATCCGCGCGTCGGCGCTGCGTGTCCTCTCCTCCATCCGGGTGAGCATGATTGTGCCGATCGTGATGCTGGCCATACGGGACAGTGCCGCCGATTTGAGTCCCTATGTGCGCAAGACGGCGGCCCATGCCATACCCAAGCTGTACTCCCTGGATGCGGAGCAGAAGGATGAGCTGGTGATGGTGATTGAGAAGCTGCTGTCGGATCGCACCACTCTGGTGGTGGGCTCGGCAGTGATGGCCTTCGATGAGGTCTGCCCGGAGCGGGTGGATTTGATACACAAGAACTACCGGAAGCTGTGCAACCTCCTGGTGGATGTGGACGAGTGGGGCCAGGTGATAATCATCAATATGCTCACCCGCTATGCGCGCACTCAGTTTGTGGATCCCAATGCGGATGATGACCTGGCGGATGGCGTCCTCAGCGATGGCCCAAACAATGAGCGTTTCTACGATGAATCCTCCTCAGCCTCCAACAGTGATGAGGCCACCAGCGAGGACGATGAGGAGGCCAAGAACAAGTCGAGAACAAATCATGGCGGTGGGGGAGCCAACAACGGAGGCAGTGGAACTCCCAGTTCCCCGGCCAGCAGCTACCACATCGATGTGGACCATCGCCTGTTGTTGCGGCAAACGAAGCCTTTGCTGCAATCCCGCAATGCCTCCGTGGTGATGGCAGTGGCCCAACTGTACCATCATGTGGCGCCCAAGAACGAGGTGCAGCTGATAGCCAAGGCCCTCATCCGGCTGCTGCGCTCGCACAAGGAGGTGCAGAGCGTGGTGCTCAACTGCATTGCCTCGATGTCCACCAAGCGGAAGGGGATCTTTGAGCCGCACCTGAAGTCCTTCTTTGTGCGGACCAGCGATCCCACACACCTGAAGCTCCTCAAGCTGGACATCCTCACCAATCTGGCATCGGCGGGTAGCATATCGCTAATTCTGCGCGAGTTCCAGACGTACATTTCCAGCAGCGATCGTTCCTTTGTGGCGGCCACTATTCAGGCGATTGGACGCTGTGCCTCCAGCATAAAGGAGGTCACAGAGACCTGCCTCAGCGGGCTGGTGCACCTGCTCTCCAATCATGATGGTAAGAGATGGTTAATCCCCTTTCCTTAAATTTTAAACTTTTAATAACTTAACCCCTTCCAGAGCACGTGGTGGCCGAAAGCGTGGTGGTAATCAAGCGCCTCCTGCAAACCAAGGCCGCCGAACACTTTGAGATTATCACCCAAATGGCCAAGTTGATTGATTATATCAATGTACCCGCCGCCCGGGCGGCCATCATCTGGCTGATAGGTGAATACAACGAGAAGGTGCCACTGATTGCACCCGATGTGCTCCGTAAGATGGCCAAATCCTTTGTGGACGAACAGGATGCCGTGAAGCTACAAGTTTTAAATCTGGGCGTCAAGCTTTACCTGACCAATCCCCAGCAGACGTCGCTGCTCTGCCAGTATGTGTTCACGCTGGCCCGCTACGACCCCAACTACGATGTCCGTGATCGTGCCCGCTTCCTGCGCCAGTTCATCTTTCCGGCCAGCGGTAGCAACTCGGTGCTGAGTCAGCATGCCCGCCAGGTGTTTTTGGCCAGCAAGCCGGCTCCCAAGCCGGAGAGCAAGTACCGGGATGGTAATAACTTCCAGTTGGGTTCGCTTTCCCACTACCTAAACATGCCGGCTTCGGGTTACAAGGAACTGCCAGCCTTTCCCGTCATTCCGCCGGACTCAAGTGTGCGCAATATTCCTGGCTTCATGCAGGAAAAGCTGCCGGGCGAGGAATCACCCGCCTCCAAGGCTGCAACGAGTGGAAAAGTCAAGGATTCCAGCCGCGAAAAGGGCTTCCTCTCCGAGTCCGAGGACAAGTCATCGGCATACTCCGAATCTGGCAGCAGCAGCAGCAGCAGTGGAACCAGCGATAGCGAGTCGGATAGCGAGGACAGCGGCAGCAGCAATGCAGAGGAGGAGAAGGAGGAGCAAGCAAAGGCACCTGGTAAAGTGGAGAATCAGCTCATTGATGCCACAGAGAAGGAGAAGGAGAAGAAGAAGGAGACGGAGGCTACTGCCTTGCCCAACAATAATAGCAACAGCAAGCCGCCGGCTGCTGGTTATTCCGGCTCATCCGACTCGGGTGATTCCTCATCCTACAGCGGCAGCAGCAGCAGCGAAAGCGAAGATTCCGCCGCAGAGGAAGCTCAGTCCAAGGAGCAAAAGGGAAACCCACTAAAGGAAAACCCACAACACGAGGTGGCTCCCTCCAAAAGCAATCTGGATCTACTCCTGGATCTGGATGATATTCCGCCCATAGGACCTGTGATGACGCCCTCGCTAGGAGGATTCTTGACGCCCGGTTAGCATTGAAAAACCCCATCAAACCCTTCCAAATCCTTCATTAGGTTCTCCTTCTTACAGGCACCCCCCTAGTGGCTGGCCAGGCTGCTCCTCTCCAGCCCCAGCATGCTCGCAACCGCTTGGAACTGGTGGGTCCCTCGCACATCGAGTTCAAGCACAAGGAGCTGCTCAACAAGGTGAGCGGCCATGGCCTCCATTTGGGCTATCGCTTCACCCGCTCGCCGCATCTCTACTCCTCCAGCATGTGCTCCATTGAGCTGCAATTCCAGAATCGTGGCGAAAAGGAGATCACGGGCATACGCCTCGGACAGACCACGCTGCCGGCGGGCATGCATCTCAATGAGTTTCCACCGGTCACCGTTTTGCAGGCCCAGCAAACAGCCAGCGGTGTGCTGGGTCTGGACTTTAATGATTCCACGCATTCGGTTGACCTGGAGCTTGTCTCCAGTGCTGGTAGCTCGCGGCTGCAGTTGAAGCCACCGGTGGGCGAGCTGGTGCGCTCCATCCAGATTGGCGAGAGCTGCCATCGCGAGGAGCGCGCCAAGTTGCGGGGCATGAACGAGCACCAGTGCGAGCTGCGCGGCCTGAGGCGCGATCTCATCGATGTCTCCGCCCTGCGCCACAAGGTCTTCGAGTGCATCAATGTGGCGCATACGCACAGCTCTGCCAATGGCCAATTGCATTGCTTTGCCGGCCAGACTTTAAGCTCCAAAAGTTTGGTCCTGCTCACCCTCCACTGGCAGACGGACGAGGCTCTTACGCTGCTGGTCAACTGCGAGAAGATGGTCATTGGTTCCATGGTGCTGAACGAGCTAAGGAATGCCCTGCAGCTGAGCTTTGCGATGTGAGGAGCAGCAGCGCGAAAAGGAGCGAGATGGGGAGAGAGAAGAGCTGCCCCGCAACGGCGCCTCACTACGTAAACCCGGAGCATTCATATTTTTAGCTACACTTTACTTGGGTGAAGCGGGGGCAAAGGTAATCTCTGGAAGATCAGGCGAATCCCTGGGATTCCTGGCATACATATTTTACTTAACAAACAAGGTGCAATCTCTTAAAGCAAATAACTAATTATTTTTTGGCAATATTTGAATTAAATTCATTTGCAAAACAAAATAGGAACCTGAAATCATGTTGAAAAAATTCCTAAAAAAAAGGTTTTATATTTTTTTCTAGTGCAAACAAAACTGTATTAAATATGGAATTAGATTTTATGCTCTTGCATTTTCCACAGTTTATTTTAAATTCAAAACTAAATTTAATATTATTTTCTAGTACTTTTATATTTTTAAAATATTATTTACAATACCCTAGCAAAATTTATAGTTCTTTTAAATTCGCCAGAGATTACTTTTGCAACCCCCTGACCCTGTTGCATGACAGAATCCATGATTCTAAGGCTTTTACTAAAAAACCATATAAAAAAAAACCCAAAAAAACCTAAATCTCTTAACGATTCCATGCAAAACTGTTGCCAATCCAATCCCAGCCAGCCTCCACATCGATCAATCCTTCCTAGTTAGCTATATATGCGTGCGTGTCAGTGTGTTTGGGTAATCGAAACGTATTTGTAAAGTGTTTGATGTTGTAAATCTGTTGCCTTCGTGTGCTCTATGCGGCCTTCTTCAAATCGTAGCAAAGACAAGCGAATATCGAATCTATATATATATATATATATATTATACTATATTCATACAATATACAGCGCAAAATCTGCAAATAATTAATAATAATAATGAATATGAACAAAAATACAGAAAATGTTAATGCATTCTCAAAAGGGAGAATTGAAGAAGATCCTTGAATTGAGTTGACACTGAAAATAAAGCTTACATTTTAAAGAAAACACCTTGTGCTTCTCTTAACCCCAGGAATTTATCAGTAAATCACTTGGAAAAATTTGAAAAAAATTTAAAAAAACCCTGAAGCTTCGAGAATTAAATTAAAACAAAATGTATTTCTATTTTAATTTTGTTTAAAGTTTGTAGATTTATTTGATGTTTTTATTGGAGAGTTTTCTTCTGTTTTGATTTTGTGGATTCATGTGTTATTTTTCATGTAGAGTTTTCTTCATCTTCTGCTTCATTTGACTTCCTTAATTCACTCTTCCCACAATGAAGATTCAAAATTAAAAATTACCAATTCCCTCTTGACGAAATTTACAAGGCGCATTAAGTCGTCCCCCTCTTTGATTAAGATCTCAATTTTTCTTTGGGAATTTGCAATCTGCTCGATTAGGTCACCAGTAGGTGGATGGATAAGCACCGCCTGGGCTATGACATTGGAGATATTGACCAAGTTCTCTTGGTGGGCGGTTATTTTCATTGCCCAGGCGTTCAGAGCCTCCATAGTTGGTAGTTCCTCCTCTTCCAAATCGTCGAAATTGAGAACTGTAAAAATAAAGTTGTTAAAATATTTCCTTACAACAAAAATGAATTAACTTACTCGACGATAGTGGTGGATAAGGTGGCCAAATATCCATTTTCTTTCTGTAAATAATAATGCAAATATTATTTTTTTATATTTTAAGCAGATTGAAACGTAATTTGGTGACAAAAAAAATGTATATAAGAAATTTTTGACTTCACCGAACATGTTCATTCCTGCATACCAGGGCATGCAAGAAAAAAAAAGCTGCTCGGTTACAATTTTTTTTCTCGCAAAACGTGGCCAGAAAGTGTGCGATTTCAGAGAGTTTTGATTGTAATAGTATTGATATATTCACGTGCAGAATGACAACGCGTGTTTTATGCTGCCGCACATCTTGTAAAACTTTTTTTAAATGCTTTTTTTTTACACGCGGAAAATGGCCACAAATCACTAGCGTTGTGCCGCTTTTCAATAAATTGTACAATAAATTGTTAAATAACAATATACCATAAACGTTTTACACTCACCCAATAAAATTATTAAACAAAAAAAAAAAAACAGAAATAATAAGAACGCGCAAAAAACGTCCGCACGTCGCAAAAGGCAAATGAGAAGGAATGAGAAAGAGTGAGACCGTTTGACGCGTGGCAAGGTATGCCCGATGCCTCTTGGTGAAAATAGGAACGAGGAACGATAAGAAAATTGGTATTTTCTTAGCCTAGTCAGTGCTTATTGGCTGAAACTGCTTGGTTTTGAACTTGGAACTCCATTTTGGTTGCAACTGCCAGGAAGTTGATTTAAGCTGGTCACACTGGCCACTGCTTGTGTAATAATTAAGTAAAAAAAGTCTTTGTTTTTGTGTAGTTTTCAATTATTTTGATGTTTATTCACGCTTTTGTTCTTCTTACTTTCTCCACTCACCGAAAACTGAATATAGGAAGTCCAGCAACAGCAACAGGTGTTTTGCGTATTTTTTTAACTTCCTCTAAACCTGAATATTATTTCTTTCTGTTTTTTTTTACAGGATTTCTACACTATTGTTGCTGTTGCCTTAAATGTTTGGGGACATTTAAATTAAATTAATAGAAAGGGTTACATGGAACATACAAAACACATTCTCAAATCCTAAGCTGCTTTCTCTGTGGGTGTTGGTGTTGGTGTGTAGTTGTTGGTGTGGCTGTTGGTGTAGGTGTATGTGTTGTGTTGGTGTGTTTTCTATAATCTTTGGGTTTCTGCACAATTTAAAAAGCTCAATTTTTTTTTAGTTTATGCTTATCATATAAACGAGTTAGTTTAGATCGCTAGGTTAGTTAATTGGTTTAGTTTTAGTTTTTGGATTCGCTGCTGCTGCACTCTGGCTTGGCTTTGATTCAAGTTAGTTAGTTAGTAGTTGTAGTTAGAGTGGGTTAGGCTAGGCTTTAATTAAGATATCAACTGCTGGAAATATCGGGAGGAGGGGCGGTACATACACATAGGTGATAAAACTGGTGGGTGAGAGGGCGTGAAATGTGTGTAATAGTGGGACCACAAGGCGGATGAGTAATAATTTTTTATAGACATTTTTTGTAGATAGCATGTAAGTTTGTATATGTTTGTATATGACATATGTATGGTAAATGGCATATGGTATATGGGATCGTGAATAGTTTGACATAGGCATAGAGCTTTCTTGTATATAAGTAGTGTCTTGGGGATAGTATCGTTATCGTTCTCTCCTACTGCTCCTCCTGTATATACTCTTTATATAATATATGCCTTTCTTCCTTCCTGCTTAACTTCATATAAAACTAGTTGTTTTTTTATGTTTCTTTTTTTTTTAGTTTTTCTTCTTTTTTTGTTTTAATGTATATCGATTTATGCAGTATGTGTGTATGTCTAAGGATGATTTTCAATCACTTATTGTTACGTACGGTGTTTGGTATAACATGCTTCGCTTGGACTAGCTCGATGGCCTTCTACCTCATCCTTCTTCCACTCCTTCTGTACTCCTCCATTTGTCTACCTTTCTGTTTTCTGTTTTCCTTCTTCTAATCCTTCAAATCCTTCACATCAAATCTCTTACTTCAATAACATATAAAGCATTTGGTTTTTTTGTTGTTTTCCTTGATTTTTGGTTTTTATCGTTTATCGGTTAACGATTCGCCCGTTTCAGCAATCGATCGAATCTTGGCATCGATAGCTTGACGATAGGCGGCGAAGCGTTGCATTGAGCGGAGCGAAAATGGGGCCTAAAACGGACGGATTGGTGCCGTTAGTTAGTCCAACGGTCTACCATTCGATGCCTGCTGTTGTTAGTTGTTTTAGTTTAAGTTTTAGTTACTCTCCTTCTCCTTCTCCCTCTATTTCTTTTGCTCTTCGATTTTTTTTGGTTTTGTTATCGTTTAGTTATCGTTTAGTTATCGTTTAGTTATCGTTATGCTTTAAGTATTAGCCTGAGGTGCTCCGAATCGAGATCAGTTGTGAGTTCTAGAGCAACTAACCTAGTTATATATCCTTTTCTTTCTGTGTGTATACTTTTTTCTTTCTTCTTTCATTTTTTTGATTACTTTGTTATTATGCTGTTTATATATAGCTCTGGGCACACTGTTATTCACCGTTATTTTTTTATGTGCCTTGCCTGATGCTTGTGTGTGTGTCTGTGGTTGTTTGTGTGGCCATATATCCTTTTTTTTTTTTTTTTTTTTGGTTTTATAAATAGTCCAGTAGCACCGGGTATTATTCGTTATCTCTTTCACTTTTTTTTTTTGTTGTTTCTTTCTTTTTTGCTTTCTGCTTTCTGCTTCTAGTTGGACTTTGCTTAGTGATTTAAACTGCAGCTCCGTCTAAGGCCGCGTGCTTAGAGCTTCTTGTACCAGTACAGATAGTGCTCGCCATCCTCGACCATTAGCTCGTCCACACCTAAAAAAAAAAAGAGAAATTGAGAGATTGTAAGAATTATTTGGAATATAAACTCTTTGAGATCCTTTGCTATCTTTAGATTTGATCAATTTTTATCAATCTAAAACATATCTAAAGAGAAGAGCCAGCTTTAGGTTTAAGTGGACTTACCAACAGGCGCAATAAGCTGATTCCCGGGCGTGTTATTGGGATCGGGCAGTTCCGGCAGCCTATAGAGTAGCCAGTAGTGATACCTAACCAAAGGGTTACCAATTACTCCATTATTAACCAGGTTTAAGTAAGGAAATCTACAAGAACTACTCACCCTCGCGGCTCCTCCTTCTTGCCATACAGAGTGTGGACATAGTGGCCATTGGGCCATTCCCGAGCCTCGAAGATGAATCTGTTAACAAGAAGCCAAAATCAGTTACTTTATGAAAGGTAAAAGATATTTGTAAGACCCACCTGGGATCCATTTCGGCCGCCTGGGTCATGGCCTTAAAAAAGCTGGTGTTCTTGGGCGAGACGAGGGACAGGGAGAAGGCCTCGGTGACATTAGAGCCCACCCAGAGTGTGTACGTGTAGGAGATGTTTTTGGCATCCGATTCCTCGGCAGAGGAGCTCAAACCGAAGGGCACGGCCAGCTTGGGTTCACCATTCTCTGTCAGAAAAAAATATAAAAAAAATATAAAAAAAATATTTAAAAATTTTTAAAAAAGCCAAGAAAATTTACGCTAAAACTCACCCGTGGGATCACTGCTCTCGCGTATCACATGGTCGCATTGCAGCGCCCTTACTGCACCCAATCCCTTCCAGCCCAAAGCCAGGATAATGTCTGCCGTTAGGCCCACACCAATATCCGGCTCCTGGCCATCCTGCAGCGGCTCCTCGCTCCAGCCGCCGTCTGCCCGCTGCCGGCTTAGGATATACCGCGAGGCAGCAGTGCGATTCCAATGGCCAGCCGGATCATATTCCAAATCCTGTAGAGCCTGCATGGCCAATGCTGTGCTGCGCAGTGAACCAAAGCTACCGCGCTGATCCTGCAGGCTGGCCAAGCCTCGGGCTGGGCGACGAACAAAATGCTGCAAATGCCGATGGCGGTGATCGGTGACAATGCAGCGCAGCGCCAGGATAACCATCGCAATGGCATCCACACTCTGATCCGTCACACCGCTGGCAATGTCCAGGAGTCGCCGGATCTGACGCTTCCTTACATGCGCCGCCGAACTGCAGGCCGAGAGCGTCGTCAGCGCAAACTCAATATCCTGGGCCGGCTCGTGATGCTGCAGTGTGGCCACCAGATCGTGGCCATGGAAATGCTTTGGGTCCTTGCACAGCGAACCCAAAGCCAGCACATAGCGGGCCAGCTTGTCCAGATCCAGAGGCTTGGGCAGCGTATGATGGCGATCCAGCATGGCCAGAATTTCGATTTCCATCTCCTTCACTGAGAGCGTATCCTCCAGCTCCTGGATCACCTGGACATGCCCATCGACACTGTCGTTGGGATCCCTGCCGCCGGACAGCTCCTTGGCCAGGATAACCACATGGGTGTCATTGCCCCAGCCATAGTCCGAGGCCCGTTTCTCCTTTAGCCAGTCGAGGGCTCGCAGGATTGCCTCCTGTTCGCCTTTGGTTGGCGGTGCCTGGCCAATGGTCTGATGCTCTGGCGGTGTGCTGCCATTGATGGCCGTGGGCGTGGCCATTACCAGGCCATCCTGGTTGTCACTCCCACCACCTGCTCCGGCCAATACAGCTGTGCTGGAGATGGGATTGCTGCTGCTGTTGCTCAAGGAGCTGGAACTGGAGCTCATGTTGCTGCTGCTGCTGCTGCTGGTGATCTGCTCATCGCTGGCCTCGTTGTTGTTCCCATTGTAGGACGTTCCTAGGCTGCCCAGGTGGCCAGGCTGGCTGCTCCCATTGCTGTGGCTGCTAATGCTACTCCCCTGGGAGCCGCTGGGGTTGTCGTAGTCGCCCAGCGGCTTCTCCGGCACCGAGGACACGGTGCTGTCGGTAATGGGTGCCGCCGCTGATGACGAGGATGAGGGCAGCGCCGCCAGCGTCACATTCTCGGCCGGCAGCAAGGAGGAGGAGGAGGAGGATCGATCCGCTCCAGAAATGTCTGAGCCAAAGAAGAACAAAAGAAGCAGCAGGCAAAGCGACGGAGGGGATGGCAGCGATGACAGCGACAACATCCTGGCCGGAGTTCTGGAATAAAAAAAGGAGGTGTGTTTTTTAATAATTTAATTTTATTGAATTTTTAAAAATACTTTTATCGATTTATAATCGATATGACATGCAATTTTTATCGGTTTACTGAGTCCTTCGTTGCGTGGGTGCGCAGGATGCAAAGGATGTGCACGCAAGGAGCAGATATTTTACAAGAGGCGTTGCCTTGAACTGAATTTGCGGCTCAGCTTAGCTCAGCTCAGCTCACGTCATGCAACTTATCGATAATTGCGATCGATATGCGACAAGCGCCGACAACAGTACATCCTGCGTCCAACCCCCACAAAGGTCCTTAAAAGCCACCGCCCCCTCTCGACGACAGCCGCCACACTTAGTCATCAAATCAAATAAATGCAACAGCAACAAAGATTCCGTGTCCGTGTCCGTGTCCCTGTCCGTGTCCTGCTGTTGCTGTTGCTTTAGTGTTGGGGTAGTTCCTGCGGAAGGTTGAAGGGTGGGGGCGTGGCAGGACCCGTTCAATTGCCTTTGACAATATGGACTTCATTGCGGGGACACAACACAAACAACACACACACTCGTCCGGGAGGGGGGAACTTACATAATAATAATACGGGCGACAACAAAGCTCCAGCTGCCGCAAAAGGATATCGTCCTGGCGAGTCGCTCTCTGTCTCTCTCTATATATCACTATTTTTAATATATATAAACGCCGATGTGCGTAATCCGCAGCTCAGCCCCGTCTTTTCGCTGTGTCTTTGTTCGATTTTGCAAGCAATTAATTCCGTTTTGAGTTTCAGGACACACACACACACACACAAAACCGGATCTCCTGGTCTGGATTTCTGGCAATTCCTTTGCTTTTTGGCCAGCTTTTTTTTAAGGATCAAAACTGTGCAAACTTTGTGTGGTTTTTTATCTTTGATTTCTTCTTTTTTTTTTTTTGGGTAATTTTTGCGACGGCCACGACGAGGACGACGACGGTCGAAACGGGGAAAACGTGACTGGGCTCGGGGTGATGCCACTGGTCTGGGAACAGGTGAGGCCAGGATATGTGCGACGGCTGGCAACGCTTTTAGATGGATTTTATTTTCGGTTTGCAGCTTGGCTAAGTTAAAAGTGTTATGATGCTCCGCCAGATGGCGATTTTGTGCTGCCAAAAACAGGTTTGTTATGTGTTTGAATTTTGAGCGGGAAGTGCTGGTTTTAGAGAATT
>JAEIIL010012330.1:0-13774 GCA_018905715.1 Drosophila lini | reverse complement strand
AATAATAATAATATTATCCCAAATTTAATGTTATTTTAAAGAGATTTCTCTCTTAGGAGTACTTTAAAATATTCAATAATCTTAAATATTTAAAATACACTAAAAATCTATTGAAAGAGTGTTAATGTTTTGGTTCTGAAACCCCATTTATTTCTCGTTGTTTTCCCATTCTTCTGGCTCTTCCTGCTTTCTAATTTGACTTTTGTCGGGCGCTGATTTGTGCTTTGATTCTCGCTGACTGATTGGGATTAAGTTGATGGGGAGCTTGAGGACGACTGACTGACAAGGAGGAGGAGGAGCAGTTGGTTGGACGGGGTTGAGATGGCTATCGGGGCCTGTCCTATTGATGACTCGATGGCGTGTCTTTATGCCTCTCAATCATTTTGTTTGGCTCAAATTTGTTATTTGTACACTCGCCTTTTTATGTAATTTCACCTATGCTTTCTTTTTTCCACCTGCAATTTCAGTTTTGCCAATTTTTGCCTATTTCGTATGCAAATTGCCAGCCATTTGGTGTCAGTCTCAACACGCTGTCCCCTTTGGGTCTCCTCCTCCACCACCACCAATTCCATTACAGTCTAAGGCACTGGGTCAAAGTAATAAAGCAAACAAATTAATTTGATTTGTTTTGACTTGATTTGTGCCCATTTCCCTACTCCAATTACTACAGTACCTTGTTTAAAGTTTGCGTTGCGTATACGCAGTGTGGGTGGTGGGAGTAGAACATACAGGAATTTCTGCCTTGAATTTACAATGCAACTAGCTACAATTTCCATTGCATTCCTGAGCTTAAGGATTTTTTTTTCAATTTTGCAATTAAGGTTTCTTGAAGATTAAATAAAATAAAGCCTTTTTAAGCTTTAAAATAAAGAAAAGTTGTGGCAGAAATATTCAACTAAATACATATCAGTTCGATTTTTAATTAAAATGGACATTTATTTGCTTTATCTTCGACAGGAATGTATTTTGTATCTATATTAATTCTGAATCTTTTTCATAAGAGATTTTTTGATGATTATCCACATATTTATACAGAAAAATATTCAGATAATTGCCATTGCAAATCTCGAATTTTGTTCGTTTTGATAATTTTTCGCAATAATAAACTGGTTCATAAATTTAACATTCATGTTTCGATTACCAAGAATTTAACTTCAACTTGTTTATTTGCCCATCTCCCTTCCCTTGCCATTGGGAATGGATTTTTTGTTTTGGGTGTTTCGGTTGTTGGTTACACGCTTTAAAGACCCTTTTCGGCCACAACAAATACATAAAAAACGAACTGTCAACCATAAAAATCTCGCAAAAGCAACAATATTGGCAACAACACCCAAACAGCGGTGACTACAACAAATCAGTTTAATTTGAATTTTTTTTTTCGAACCCACGCGTGTGTGTGAAAAAGGAGAAAGTTTTTACACAGTTTATTTTGGCAAGACCTTTTTTTCAGCAGCCGCAGTAAAGAAAAACAAAATGCCGGGCGAGTTATCGAAAGGGAGCGACCGGGAATGAGCCGGGAATGTAAAAATAAATTCACAATAATTATTTCAAATATTTTTTCCTTTAAACGGGCATTTCATTTGGTATGCAGCCGCCTTGGCAACGGAAATATGCGCACATTTTAAAGTTCAAAAGTTCACAGTTGAAAACAAAGCGAAATAAAAAACAAACAAACGAGGAAAAATGCGAAAATTCTTCAGATGTTGTTCTTTAATGCATACGAAATTCTCAAATAAATTATCATCAGCCTAATCAACATCAACGTTATCATCAGCAGTCGAGGAGAATCGAGAAGAAGAATACGGGAAATTCGCAGGAAGGCGCGACGCTTTTCTGGGGAAAAACTTTTCTCCTGTGAGGTATGTATGCAAAATTACAGGAAATAAATTCTGATTTGCTCCTTTTAATATAGCCGAAACATTAAGTAGCCGCCCCGTGTGCACAGCCCACTGTAGGTGGGTTGGAGCTGCGAATTTAGCTGTCTTCCCAAAGACTTTTTTCCCTTTGTGCGCTTTAGTTCATTCATAAGCTGCCTGCCACTCTAAGCACTTAATTATTTAATTATGTTAAACGTCACACGCACAGGACACGGGACGGAGCACTTCCACCGACCACGACCAGGCGAAACCACTGAAGCTGTTCCCGAACCCAACTTGGCTTCTGTTAACGTTAATTTTAGTACATTCTTCTCTGTCCTCTAGCCCCCTTTAACCTTCTGCCGCCTGCGGTTCGCACTGCAATGTTGGCTCTGGTTTATTTACATTTCCGTTGTACGGGGCGTATGCGTAATATGAATATTTTTGTAAATTATTAAGTATACATAATGAGATAGTAAACTCGGCCCCACAGTCAGGCAGTGCGGTTTAGTGTCAGAGTTGGAAATTGCATGTGCTCCCCAGGTGGGGCGTGCCAAATGGGCCAGGATAAGACTGAGAGTGTGGGTGTGAGGGCGAGTATGTGATGTTGGTGTGAGCCAGCAATTAGTTAAACACAAAAGTTTATGCGCCATCAGAGGTGGAGTGTAATCTTGTGCAGAGTTGCGCACTTCCTGGGATCCGGCCGACTTCCTGTTTATCCCCCCATCACTGAGAAAATAATTATTCAAACACACTAAATGTTTGCCTTTGTTAATTGAGTGTTTCTCTAGAAATAATATTGCATTTTATTCACAATTAAATACTGCATACTTTTATTTATTTGTTTATTTGTATATTTACATATTTATTTAGTTAGCTGAGCTTTTAGAAAAAGCAATAGAACCACTGTATTTCCTAGTTTTTAATACTTTAAATTAAGTGCTGAAATTTAATTCCAATATCTATTACTTAGCTTAATTTTCCTATTGTTTTTCCTTGTGTATATAGCACTTTCCTTCCTGTTCTCTATGACTTTTTATCTCATAGGCTCGCCTGGGTCTTAGTTCGGATTTATGCCGGCTCATCTGACTTAAGATATGTTTGTTGGCAACCTGGCTGACTAAAACTTTGAGCAACTAAATGTCCTGATGTGGCTAAAAAGATGGTCTCAGAAAAGTTTCGCCCGGGTGTCCGCTTAGATGTGCCAGTTATCTTGCAAAGAGAAAACTTTATGGATTACAAAGAATTTATAATTGACCTGGGGTGTGATGTGAGAGCGTTTTAGGAAATTGATGGCTCAACGCAAATTAAAATTCCATTTGGAAGACGAGAGCCCCAAAAAGTTACACTAAAACTTCTAAGACCTTTATGTTGAGGCTTTAATATTTCGGCTAATTTCAATTACTGTGCATGAAATATGGGCTCAAGGGCTTGAGACTGCCCCCTACCTGTAGTCGTCTGGCATTCAATTTCATATCGAATGATATTCCATCTAATCTATGCCTAATTTGTGTGAACACGTTACTAATTAGCCTGAATGTCATTAGCTGAAAGCTTTGAGCACATTTACTCGGCTGTAATACATTAAATTTTCTCCACCGAATGTGAACTTACACTATCGAGGGGTAGGTTATATATTCCAAGGAGCTTTGAATGATTATAAATAAAAACAAATAAAATACATAGATTTGAGATAAATAAATGTAATTTAATATTTATTTATTGCCTCAAGAGGCTGTATGTCCAGAGTATTCCTAACTCTACCTCCTTAACCATTTCTTTTCCATTGCAGATAAATCCAAGTGGCCACCAAGTTGGCCATCTTTAATTAGTAATTGAATATGCGACCCGCATTGGGGATATATCTCTAGCCTTTAAAAGCCAAATCCAATCAGCTGTTGAGCGTGTTAATTTATTCATGGAATTATTTTTCCCAGCTCTCCTTCACTGACCTACGACCCTTCTTCCTTGGGAGCTGGACTTTGGCTGATTAGTGCCGGCACAATCCTCTTTTGTTAGCAGTCCACGCACGAATTCGATGGAAACTTCTGGCCGGTCTGACCCAGTCCCAGTCCCAGTCTCCGTTGTCCGAATCCGGAACCCCCAATCCCGGAGGCAGGGCAGCACTCTGTTCAATATGTTCTCCGTTCATGTGCAGCTTTCATTTTTCTAATCCGAGAGCGTAGTCTATTCGGTTCTGCCTTAATTCCCCGGGCATCCTTTGACACATGAGATGGAAAATGCGAGTCCTTGAACTTGCCACACTTCGTTGCTGAAATACAAAACGCTGCTCTTTTAAGTTCAACTCAATTACCAGAATCCAACTATTCAAGTTCAAATCAATTACTTTACTGAGGCAGGAGGCCTCTGTTTGTGGTCCATTGCATTTCGGGTCACCTGACCTGCAGCCTTTCCGGTTTGCAAAATTAAACAAAAATAAATTTAAGAACATTTCGCGAACAATGAACTGAATGCGATTTTCTGTTTACTCAGCAATTGTCCATGAAAATACGCCATTCAGACATATACACACACTCAATATTTGGTGTATAAACACACTACAAACTGCAAATGCGGATATGCAAGAATGTGTGCTCATGTCTGCCATATAAACAATCATAAACTTCGTGCTTTATGCGGCATGCGAGAGCATCGAAATGCAATCGAACGGAATTCGAATCGGAAATTTTTTGACTCTTGATCAAAATGCAATTCACTTAAATTGTTCTCGTTCGCATTTTGTGTGCCAGTTTAATAAAGTGAAGAATGTGGAGAACAAAGGCATTTTTTTTGATTTATTAAAAACTTGAACAAAGTGGCCAAAGGTGTAGAATTGCTGCAAAAATTAAATTTAACAAAAAAAGTATAAACAATGAACTACAAATAATTCAGAAAGAAATTTAAAATAAATAAAGCTTAAATCAAAATTTTTAACTACTAAGAAAAACTTCTTAGTAACCCTATGTTCCTACATAACACTCTCTTTTCTTCTATATAAAAATACTCATAATATTGTTGTAGCTCAGTATAAATTTATATCCTTTTCCCCGTGCCATTTGCATTCACACTTCTAGATTTAATTTTCCAATGAGATCTGTGTTTATGAGCAACTGAGCAATCAATGCATCGAGAATTTCCTTCAGCAATGACGTAGGGACTTCGAGGCGTCGAAGGCGAAGGTCCTGGCTTTGAGAGCTGGCTGTCTGCCAAACCGATGCTTGACATTGCCCAGTGACTCGGAGGAGGTCCTCGGAAGGCTTCTCCATGGGCACCCGGTCAGATGACCGGGGGAAAGGCCGTAACCTGCCCGCTGCATAACTTTAATGAAATTGCAGGCGGCTGCACAGACAATAAACAGGCGGGGGAAGGAGCCGTAAAGGAACATTGCGGAACCGCAAAACTAAATATGCAAAGGCACATGGTAATACAACCAACTAAAGGCTTATTCATAGCAGAGGGCTAAAGTCAACGGGGCCAGGCCAGTCAGCTATCGGAATTGAGCCAGGAACTGGGGCCTCTGGGCCACAGAAGCACATGGCTCTAAGCGCAACGCATAAAGGATAACGGATAATGGACTTAAAATAAACAAAGCCAATGGCAAACGGAAGAGCTGGGAAAAAGAAAAAGGCCGGCGAACAAAACACAGCAAAATACAGAGAACGCCAACGAAGGATGGCAAATGGGAATGAAAGGAAAAGGAACTGCTTTGCTTTGTTTTGTTGCCGATTTACCCAGTGATCAGGAAAATATGGTAGTGTTGTTATTTAGGATAAAAATCACAACTACAATAATAATTTTAATAGCATACTTAAGCCTTATTACCGAGGGACCACCAAGCAAATTGTCTGAGACTTAGTAGCAATTTAATAAAGTAGATTCTTGTGCTTTATGGGTATTCTTAACTTGGTAATCCTGTTAACCTTGAATGTTTTTTAAGGTATGAAAAGGTAGATAAACCTTAAGACAATAAGGAACCAATGTTTTGTTTCAAAAAAGTTTCTAAAAATAGATAACTGTTGATAACATATTGTTTTTATTTTGTTTTATTTGTAAGTTGTACAATACTTATACTTTTAATATTTCCCTATAACTAAAGTACTGAGTACTCTTCAGTTGATCACTCTCCTTTGTTATTGACGTTACTCTTCACTCCTCAATGCACATCATTGACAATGAAGCTTTTGAAGGACTACAGGACGAAGGCTATAAACTTAGACAGCAGGCGGGTGGAGGTGGCCTGGAGGATGGTAGATAGCATCGCTAGGTAAAGGTAGAGGATGTAGCATTCATCCGCTTGGCTTGGCTAACTTGGATCATGTCACAAATTAGTAAGTCATTTCGCCAACTTGTTTACCCATTTAGCTGCCTGAAAATCATTTTCCGCTCAGCTGCTGGATTTGAACTTTGCCCCCATTCCGTTTCCCATTTTGGACCTCGTCCAATGCCTTTCGGTTTTGAGTTTTATTACGATACTCTTGACCGGTTTTATTGCCCTCAATATTTCTTGCATATACTGGCCACAATTCATTCAGCAAATATGTGGGTTCTGTCTGGCATTTGGCTTTTGGTTCTTCGGTTTTTGGCTTTGGTTTTTGGCTTGGGGTTTGTTTTAACAAATTTATAAGCTAAACAAATTCATATTGCCCGCTCTTCGTCCTCTTCTTGTTCGCTAGTTTTATTAATTATGAATGTTATTTTAGCCCATTCTATTTGTAAGGCACATATTCATGTTTTTGGGCTGGTGGGGGGGGGAGGATTCCCTTTCCATGAATTAAGAGCGGCTGCTTTTGGGAGAATTTTAATTAATGGGTATGCTAGACCTTGAGTGGAATTTTCAGTTTAAACTCAAATAAATTCTTGATTGAAAATGTTTTCACAAAGGAATGAAAGATGAAAGAAAATATTTGTACTTACTGAGAGAAGTGGTCATATTGATATGCGATAAATATTCTTTTTCCATTTAATTCCTTCAAAAAAGATTAGGTTATATAAAATGATAGTCTTGCCAATTAAGTTGATGAAATAATAAATTTAACTAATTCCTTTTAAAATTTCTAACTCTTAAAGGTATATGTTGGTCATATCTTCCTCGATTTCAATTTCTGTTCATCGCACACATTACTTTTCGTTCAGTGTCAGGGTCCGATTTACGGATGCTACACTCGCTTCCCATGCAAACTCCTCCTCCACACAAACCTCTCATCAGCTATCACCTTTTGCCCACCTTTCGGCCCGGCTAATGAATTCGTTGGCAATGCAAATTTCCTACCGAAAAACACCTTAACGCGTCAAATGAAATGCAAACATTATACAAAACGCCCAAAGATGACGATGCGTAAACAAAAAAAGGCAGCAAAGACCAAAAAATAAAAGCAGCAACAAAAACAAACAGCAGGCAGCACATGGCAGCATAAACATTTGGCGGCAACTAAAAATATCTAGTACACTGGACGGATTTTTACAAGTCTATTTAATACGGGATTAGTTTTTGACGTGTTGATATTTTTATGAGATTAAATGTTTATGCTTAATTTATATTTGGGCAAAAATACAAAATAGGGAGAAATGAGGGAAGATTTTGTATATTTTGTTGGTGTAACCTTAAACAATGTAACTTTCCGAATTAAATTGATTTCTAATTTTTTTTTCGCAGTGTTATTGTGGCGTGTGTTTTTGAGTATGTGGGTGAGTGTCGGTCGCACGTGTATGAGTGCGTGAATGCTGGCTTCACTAACTATATTTAGAGAGAACTTACCTAGAGGCTGGAACATTGTGTGGCAATGGTCGTGGGCTTAGTTGCCGGGTGGTGGGTGGTGATAGGGGGATTGAATGTTGTATAAGGAGGGTGAGTGTGAGGGGTGTAAACGGGTTGGGTTTGGGCCAAATGCCAGCAGCTGTTCTGTTGCCCGGTTAATGAATGAATATGCATGAGGCGGCGTGAAAGAGGGGACAGACAAAGCTCATGCTCCCACTCAACACTCTTAGATTCAATTCCGCACTTCTGTTATATCCGGAAGTTTTTGGGGAAATATTATTAGTTTTATTTTACCGAAATTTAACCACAGTGAGTGGCTGAATTGGGATATTTAAACAACGTAAGGTAAACTTATCAAAAATTGAGGAAATAAAGGAAATCAATACCATAACGCAGGTAAAGACAAACGTTTAATATAATGAATTAATTCTAGGAGCAGGAAAAACATAAGAAATTATATAAAATAAAATGACAAATAGGTTTTAATAATAAAAAAAACTTTAAAAAAATTACAATACAATAAGGGCTTTTATTTAATTTTCAATTTAATATATTAAAACAAATTTTCTTCTCCTTACAAGGTATTCCAAAGTCTGGAAAACTCTATATCTCCTCCTCACTTTCCCATTTACACATGTCGTGTTTTATTATATGTATATATTTATTTTTTTTGTGAAGAGTGCGAGGGTGTAAAAGCGCTGCCCTCATTAATTTGCTTCGCTTATCAAATTGGTTTTGTTTTTATTAATTTTTGTTTTGGTGCGCTTGCTGACACAAAGTTTATCCTGGTGCTGGTGCTGTGCTTTCTTGTTTCGCGGTGTTTTTGTTGCTGGCACAATATTTGCCAGACCATTAGCGCCATTAACATAATGAATTGCCATCGAACTGCGGCATCGATACAATCATCGAATCGCATCGAATCGAATATAACCGAGGCGATATACCATTTTTTCCTACATGCCGGGACTGTTTACTCGCCATTTACCTGGCGAGGTGTGCAAATGTTCCGCCGGTATTGGTGGCAGTGGGGGAATGACATTGATTTAGAGGGGTTCCAAAAGCTCTTGTTATATTAGAAATGCAAACAAGGGATAAGCGAATGGAATTAAAATTGACGAGGGGGTATTAGGGTAAGTTGAACTCAAAGAATCTCTCGGTCTCTGTATTTATTTGAATAGGAAAATGAAATCATTTTATTAAACTGATTTATTTAAATTATTTAATCAGTTTTAAATTTATAATCAGTAATTTCTAAACTGTATTTAAAGTGCAAAATCCTGAAAGCATTACAAACACACTTATATTTTAGTCTAGAGTAAGCTCTCTCTCAGTAAGGATAACTCAATCCCACCTCGATGGCTAATGATTGGCAACTCTGCTGCAGCATGACAAACATTTTCTGCTCTCCGACTGATTGTGATTAATCATTTGATTTAACTTGCTAAAATTATAATTTATGATTGATTACGCATTCAGCTGTTGCTATTATCCTCAAAGGATCAAGAACAAAACAAAGTTCAGGCCAATTAAATCCATTGGCATCCTGCTATCTGTCAACAGGCCTTCACCGTCTCCTTCGATTTGGAAAAGCCCGCGAGGCTGCGTAGGAAAATTTAAAATAGCTCAAGACTTAAGTCATTTCAATGGAGGCAGCGATAAGTGTCGAATGACAGACGATGACGACATTTATGGGCTTTTGTCAAGGAGAGTTTTCAATTGCCGCGGCAACCGCTCCACAGATTTTCCCCCACTTTCAGATTTTCCTATTTTGCATACGCCTTGGAAGTTGGCAAAAGTTGTGCTTTTTTATTTCTGTATTTTCTGTGTGTGGTGGCAGCAAACTTTGGTGACTTTTAACAGCCCAAAAATAAAGTTGTCTCTTTAGTTTTTGAGCCAGAGAAAAGTTTGCCTAATTGAGGCAGACTTTGTAGACTTTTTCTCCTGCACACGTTTGATATGAGAATATGGAAATATAACTTGGAAAATGGCTTTTTTATTGATTACTCAATTAATTTCTACATAGAATTTCCACATACAATTTATAGAACGATTAAGAAAAGTTCAAGAAAAATGGTTATTAAGACTTAATGAGGTGGTAAATTGGAAAAGCAATGACCTTCGCTGAATGGATTGTTGATATCTGGTGGAAAATACAAATATTTCTCATTAGCAGAAATTAAGAAATATGACTTATAGTTTATATTATGAGCTTCTCGTTTTCCCCTGTCCGTTGAGTGCTCGACGGGTGGCACAAATGTTTAACTAAATGGAAAACAAAGAACTTTTAATGGCAAATTGTGCGAACTGATTCACGAGAATTTCCAAGGAATTTCTCAAGTGAATTTTTGGTGGGTTGCCCGTTGCGTTACTCGATAGCTTCGTTCTTGTCTTTTTTAATATTCATTTTTTCCATTCAATTTTTCAATTTTTTCGAAGAAGAATTTCTTGTTGAAATAATTCTTCTTTTTTTTTTTGGCAACAGCAAAACAATTTGTTTATAGCACGCGGAGCGTTGTGTTTTTGACATATTTATGCCGGTGGCCAGGCACTTGTGTTTGGCCCCTTCCGCTCTGCCGCTCTCCATCTCTCTGCCTTTTCCGCCTGCCACGCCTTCTCTGCGAAGTTTTCACCGCCGCCTTTGGCAAAAAACAAAAGCCGACAAAAGGCAAAAGACGGCGGCGATGATGAAGACGAGACGCTGAAGAGCCGAAGAACAAGAAGCCGGCGAACGACGACCTGCGCCTGGCTTTAAGACTTTCTACAATGGGAAGTTTTTCCCTCGAACTGCCTGCTTTTCTTTTATTTCCGTCTTTTCCGTTCTGCCTTTTCCCTCTTTGCCTCTCTGGCTCTGTTTTGCTGTTGTCTGTGGCACAGTTTTATTTGAAATGCTAATGAAATCGAGCTCTTTGACTATGTAGTTGTGTTTAAAAATTAAAATTATTTCGCTAATAAAAATAAGTTTAAAAAGTAATAGTTTAATTCTATAGTCAATATATTAAATTTATATATTTACTTTGAATTTATATCTTATTCTTTATGAATAACAATTTCCTTCGTTTTATATGTTTTGTTTTTTAAACAATGCCCTGTAAAACCCATAAACCTTCTCCCAGCTCATCTGCAGTATTTCCTAGATAATCTCTGGAAGTTTATAAGGGTATTAAAACTTCGCTAGATCGCCGATAAATTTTCTATACATTTTCTTCCTCCCACTTTTTGTTTCATTCGAAAATTTAACAAACAATCTGAAGTTGTACTCGTTCTGGCGCTCCCTTTCCCCTTCCTTTCCTTTCCTGGCTCCTGTTTTGATAGGACCTCGCGTGTCTGGCGAGCATTTCGTGAGACTTAAGTGGGCCGGCACCCAAAAACAAAACCCCTCTCAACCCCCTCAAAAAAAAAAAGAACCTACAAAAATATATACATACTTAGGGAACGGTAGGCTCTGGCGGGGGAAATCCGAAAAGTAGATACGATATATTTATTGGCGGCGTCAGTTTGCGATGCTTTTTTGCGGGGGCGGCGGCAGTTTCTGTTTGAGTTGCTTTGTTTTGGGGTTTGCCTTTGCCTTTGCTTGTGCTTTCGCTTGTGCAAAATCGAATTTATTGTTTTAATGCCATTTTCTGTCGCTGTCGAGCGCAAAAATTGGCAATTTGTTTAGAAATTAGCGCACTCTCCCGTTTCTCTCTTTTAGCATGTAAAATGAAAATCAATTTCATTTCCCCCATCTTCTCCTTTCAGCTAAAGACAGTCGCGAAGGGATGAGTGGAGCGCCGGGAGCGGGCCCAGGTGGGTCAGGTGGCATAAGCGGCGGAGCCACCCACATCTTTCGTTCGCTGTCGTCGGAAAGCCAGAAGCGGGAGTGGTCCAAGCGGCTTTCCCTTCGTGGAATGCGCCATGGCGGCGGAGGAGGAGGAGGTGGTGCTGGTGGAGGAGGCGCGGCAGGCACAGCCCCAGGACTTGCCAGCAGCAAGGAGGTGAGCTAATTGACCCACAAGCACAAGCACACAGTCATTACGCAAAAGGTGCACTTGGGAAAAATATGGGGAAATTCAAAATAAGATAAAGGAGAAATAAAATATTTGAAATATTTATTTAAATGATAAGAAGAAATGTTTAAAAATAAATATAAATTAAATTAGTTTAAAAGAAAGACAAATAATAAATCTTAAATGTAATCAAATGATAAGTGTTTATGAAATTTTGGCAAAAACCTTTCACTTCTTTAAAATTTATACCACAAATTTACATAAAGGACAAGTAACCCTTTCTGATCAATAAGGCTTTCCTCCTTTTTTTAATATTTTGTATTCTCTAATGGCCCGAATAATGTCTTAATTTTTGTTGCTTCTTTTTCTAGCCAGTGTACACAATGAGCCATTTACCGCATTTTTTATATCCTTGTTTTCTTTGCAGGAGAGCAAGCACAGAAAGTTCTTCAGCCGCTCGGCCTCGCTGCGGCAGGCAGGGAGCGGTGGCAGCCAGCAGACCTCCATGGAGCTGCATGTGCCCGGCCAGGGGCAGGGTGGCGGTGGAAGCTCCTCCGGAGCGGGCTCCCCCTCACAGCCGCCGCAAACGCAGACACAGCCTTCGACGCCCAAGAAGTCCAACTGGGAGGTGATCGAACATTTCAATACGAGTGCCAAGGGAGGCAAGGCCATGGTTAGCAGCAGTTTGATTGCGGTGAGTATGGTTAGGGGATGGGGGCCAATGGGCAATGGGATTCTGGCATCAATTAATTTGCCCGCCTAATGGACAGAACGTCGGCGGCAGGCACCCTCCTCTTACTTACCTGTGCTGTGGGATTTAAATATTTAATTTGATTGCGCCACAAATAAGCTGGGTTGGAGCTAAATTTAAATACAATTTCATTGACGGCCGAAGTTGCTAATGGGCCAGGAGAGAAGGGTGTCCTGGAAAATGTATTTAAAGTCAAACAATCTGGCAAAAGCAAACACAGGCAGCAACAGCATGTCAGGAAATTTTGCTTTAATTAAATTTATTGTTTTATCGCAATCGAAGCCGAAATTGGGCTCGAGGGAAAAGTGCCTTGGGCAAAAGGAAAACTCTCTAAACTTTCTCACAGTCTTGTTTTAATTTAGTTTTTTAATTTTTTTAGAGAATCAATTTTGGCTTCTTACTTCGGTTTTTAGTTAGAGATTGAACATAAAACTTGGGCAAGTTGGAAAAACAATAAGTTTTGTAAGGTTTCTAGATTTTAATTAATTTGAAATTAAAAAATAATATTCAAAATGTTAAGGGTTTTTGGGAAAGCTGGGAAATTCTTCAGTAATCTCAGTAAATTGTTCCGTGCTTTATTTTTAGTGCACATCCTTAAATTATAACTTATTTGTTGCTTTCCAGAATAATAAAGCCGTTTTAAAGCCTTTAAGATAGAAACTTGACTGGAAAAACCCCGTGATTCTATACTCTCGTTTTTATTTGAGTTTTAAACTCCTCTTTACCTTTGCAACACCTTCCCACTGTGTGTATATTTCTTTTAGATACGTTTTCCTCTATAAAAGTTAACGTGTTTTAATGCCAACTAACAAGCGATGTCCTGGCAAAAGCACTACCACACACAGGCACAAGGGGCCACTTGGCAACTGCACACACCCATGTGTGTGTGTGGTGCGAGTGTGTATATTTCTATTTGCGTTCGTTGTCAAGAGTCAATTGACAAAGTTTAGCAAATTGAAAAGGCAAAAAAAAAGGCGAGAGAGGAAAGAAGAAAAAAACATTTTCTGGCATTCAAATGGGCGGCAATTTGCTTAAAAACGCCGCGGGGATCCATACACACACGAGTCTCAGTTGCCCAGGGTGTGCCAGAGTGTGCATTGGTATGTGTTTGAGTGGGTAAAACGTTTAGTTCAATTGTTTGTGGACGCAAAAAAATCATAGCATACTTACAAGGGTCAAATGAATACTTTAGTACATTTAAATAACCATAAACATGGAAGGAATCAACTCTTTAACTAACAATAAATTAATATTTAACCCGCTTAGTGTCAGGATATTTTAAAACTAAATTAGAGCATTTATAGTTCTGCTCTATTGACTTTACTGAAAGTTTTAATTACCAGTTTAAATGCATTCAATTTGATTTCAATTGCCTCAGGTATTATACATTTGAATTAAGTTTGGCACAATGATTTTTCAATTATGG